>JAOTRH010068150.1:0-18086 GCA_034768845.1 Heliamphora exappendiculata | reverse complement strand
CATCTTAAACATGATATTTTGTAAAAAAATAAAATATCTAAAAAAATTTATTTAATTAAAATTAATTAATTAAAAAACTTAATTTTATTTTTCATTACCAAATATTTTAATTAAAACTGAATTTCTAAATTAATTAAAAAACAAGATAAATAAAATAAATATACAATCATTCATGCAGTTCGTATATATATAAACACGATATGTATATAACTCGATTTTATGATCTAAGTGAAACGCTGAAGCGTTTTAGTCTTTTGAAAAGATAAGTTGTAATAATCTTTTTTCGTATCTGATTCTTGTATCCTGATTGCATCAGGATTCGCTGATAATATGTGATATACGAGTATATCGTATATTGGTCTCGAATGTCTCAACAGAGCTATCAAAATAGCCCCGGGAGAGAGAAAGCACTGTCAGCCACCACCAGTCGCTACCAGGGCCGCCCACTTCAGGTGGCTTTTGTCGCCTTATTTGAGCTTTCTTTGCGATGATTTTTGTACCAAAAGAAAGCTGTCAAAAAATAAGATTTTTTGTCAAAAAAATTGCTCAAAAATTACTTGAAAAACTGTCAAAAAAACTGCCAGAACACACTGCCGCCACACCACCAGCGCCGCCGCCTCTTCAGTGCCCTGTTTGGGCTTTTTCTAGTGCTTCTTTCACGCCTGTTTTTTTTTTGGCAAAAAATCTCAAATATCTAGCCACATGATGCTTCAAAGAATTCCTCAAAAATAATCCCGAAACAGCGCCGCTCCGCCTGCTTGTGTAGTGTTTTTGGCCCAGTTTTTTTTTCTAGTTTTTGGATAATATTTTAAGGTATATTTACTACTTTTTTATGCCTAAAAAACTACTTAAAAATAGTCTCAAAAATGTCCCAAAATTTTATCAAAATCGCCATTGAACCACCGCCGGCAAAGCCGCCGGTGGTGGGCTGTTTTGGTACTTTTTCTCGTTATTTTTTACTTATTTTTGCTACTATTTTTATTGCATAAATATTGAAGAAAATTTCACAGGAAAAAACTTTTTAAAACCATTAAAATTTATCGTGATCTATAACCCGTAAAAATTCAAAATCACTGCCGGTGCCGGTGCCGGTGCCGCTGCCTGTTTTTCGTGTTCTTGGATATTCAACATATTCTTAAATAATCTAAACAGATATTTTAAAAATAGAAACTAGGTTTTACATCAATCCCATGTCCTGAAGCCTCATATTCGATCTATCACGGTCAACCCTCGTGATTAAAAAAATAATCATCATTCAAAACCATTTAATCAAACATGAAATAAATGATGATTATAAAATTAGGATTAGAACACATATAAAATAATAGTTAGCACTGTTCTAAAACTATCCAACCCCAAAAACTGTAAACAAACAAAAAATAGCTCTGATACCAATTGTTGGAGGTAAAACTACAAAGTTCATCGTTTTTACGAACGATTTTTGATTAAAAATTAACTGGATGGGCAAATGCCTAAGCATGCTCCAGATAAAAATTTTGACGTCAAACGATCAAAATTAAAACTTGTGCAACCACAGTTAATTTAAAATAATACTTTTTTGGGTCAAATCTTCAACTACGATGTTTGTTCCGAGTTGGATATCTTGTCAGACCTTCTACTTTATTTTCTTATGAGATTCCTAAATATAGTGTGGGATATAATTCTCCGAGAACTCGTACTGGCAGAACCTGGATAGCTATAGTTTTGAAGACAAGTTATGAAACTGGTTCAATCTACCCGCATATTTGTAGGGCTACAGCAGGACCTATGAACTAATTATGAGTAAGAATTCTAGTGGAACACATACACCCATCAGTGGTTTCTGTAATTAAGAAATTCTCATAGCGGTATCTATAATTATGAAAACCATGAAGCGATTTCTACCATTTTCATAAAACACTGAATTACAGTTCACACTACTAAAGAACTATAATTGCATTCTGACCCATAATCTCAAGACCATATAGCATTGAGCTCATGTTAGTAAATTCTTATTATTTCTCCCCATGTTAAGACTCTCAATACCTGCCAATTAAATTTAATTGCTAACAATTTAATTTAATCAATTTCTTGATATTCCTTAAGCCCTTCTGTAATAACCCGGCTCAAACCCCAGAATTAGCAACAGATAAATAATGAGAACCTAGATCGCTACATGAACAAGAAAAATCCTAATTAGCCCAAAAATCCTAAGTAGCTCGAAACCCTAATTTTGACCCGAAAATATTAAAAGAGACCAAATACTCAGAGGCAAAACCCTAACACTTAGAAAAATCTCGAAGCAGCTTCAATTAAGTAAATAACATAAAATAGTAAATTAAAAATTAAAAATTCTCATAATTTAGGTAAAATGACCGTTTTACCCATAGTACAGCAAAACGTCTTAAAATTTTAAAATGGACACATGGACACCCAAAATTAGGTATTTATATACAATTAATTAATAAAACACATAATAACAACAAAAATGACTAAATTTCCCTTGCCCGGCTGGCCACCTAGGAAAATGTGCCCAAAAAGCTATTTTTTGCCTTTTTAAGCTTAAAAATGTGAAAAAATTGTATAAATTGAGTATTATTTTGATCTAATACTTTTTATACAAGTAATATATATATATATTAATATAATAATGTAGGTCAACAAAAGTAAAAAAATTATTATTTAAAATCTCTACATAATAAATAAGTTAAAATGTCAATTTTAGTCAAACTAACTTAATTTAATTTAAAAGCCTACACTTATTTAATTAATTACTATCAAAATTATGATAAATCATGAAAAGACTAATTAATTATAAATATATTAATATAATAAGTTTAAGTAGGTTTAGATACTAAAAAGGTACATAAAATTAATATTTCATGCAATTATATTCACAAAAATATATCAAAATACAATTTAAAACCCAAATTAATTACCAAATCAACTTTTTAGTCTCCCAAACACTACCATGGGCGAAACCCTCTACCCCAAAATTTGATTTTTGTAAGTCTCCATTAATCCCACCTCCCATGCAACCAATAAGGATCAAAGAAAATTTAAATTTTAAAATTTTGTAATAATTATCCTCCATTTTAATTTTTTCTATAAAATGAGACACAAACCCTCCCAATTCCCCTTCATATTTTCAGCCACTAGAGAGTGTGAGAGAGAGGTCCCAAAAATTCTAAGTGTTTACATAGAATAAGGAGAGAAAAAGAAAGAAAGAAGAGAGAGGAAGGAGGAAAAGTCAAAGGAAAAGCATTGAAGCTAAGTCCACTTCTTCCTCAACATTTTAAGCATCGAAAGAGGTAAGCAACTCGCTTAAACCTTCTGATATTCTCCCTTAAGATACTCCTCAATCCATCTCTATAACAAACCCTAAGAAAAAGAAAATGAGGAATAACTCAAAAAAGGCGTTGTAGATGCAAAAAGTGGATTGCTAGGGTAAGATTGTGCTTTGTATGTGCTTGCATGTGTATATTTTTTAGTTTTATGGCTTGTGTGTATTCTGAAGTTTTGGTTTATGTGATTTTATAACATGCATACAAAGAAAACAAATCAAAAATGTACACAACATAAGCTAAGTAACCAAAACCTTAAGTAGCTTGA
Source organism: Heliamphora exappendiculata (assembly GCA_034768845.1). Classification (NCBI taxonomy): domain Eukaryota; kingdom Viridiplantae; phylum Streptophyta; class Magnoliopsida; order Ericales; family Sarraceniaceae; genus Heliamphora; species Heliamphora exappendiculata. The sequence goes on along the minus strand of JAOTRH010068150.1, from coordinate 14,495 downwards.
TTTTTTGGACTTACTTACTTTCCATCACCAACTTTAAAACATCATAACTAATTGTAGGAAAATGATCTTAAAGTGACTTTTATGTCTAGACCTATATTTTTGAGTTATCTTTCATGAAAAATTGGTTTGAGTTGATTTCGTTGGGTAGAACTCTAGATATCTCATTGTTTCCAAATAGTGTCAAATCTTAAGAAATTAAATCAATGTCTAAGTACATCAAAACGCTGTCGCAACTTTAAAACTAGCAATTAAACTTGTACCTAAAATTGGCTAAGTGTTCGAATGGTGTGTTACTTATAAGACTTGAGTATGTGAATCTTATATGAATTTTGTAAGTAATTAGTGTATGAAAATGAAACTTTTGATGAAATAAACTCGTGCCAATGATTCGATTCTATGTCTCTTAAATTGTGGTTATGCTTCGCATGATTGTACTTGATGCTTTAGCAAGTTGTACCATGTGCTCTATCATATTTATACACCATGCCATGATTAACTACACATAAGAAGCACGTTGCACACCATGAACATTCACATATTGTATCTCAGATTATCGAAGTCCCTTCGTATCTTTCAAATTGGGTTGGGTGACATGGAAATCGTCATACAGTGGTTGTGGGTCTAGGGTGTCCCTGGTTGCCATATTTGGAAATAAAATTGGAGATTTTTATTGAAAAATGGGGAATTAGGCACCATGGGTTCCTCACTAGCTTTAATTAGACTTTGAGTTGACACCTAATGAGTATCCTTGTTCTTAAGGTGGGATTGGTCGACTTGGAATAAGGATGGGTAAAATTGGATAATGGTCAGTCTCCACGCCGTTGCCATTGAGTAAAATAGCTGTGGCATAACGCTCAGTAATGCATTTGCTATTCGTAATGAGGCGAGGATAGGTTGGGTGATCAAGAGCCATCGAGTCTATTATGTAATTCCCGACGTGGAATTCATGATGTTGTCCTCGAAGTACTTAGGTTGGGAAATTGCATTGCATTCTTCTGCATCACGCACCCACACAACTGTTTTTATATGTGCTTTTCCTGTTAAAAATGATAAATTATCTATCTCTCTGCCCCCTTAAATTTGCATAAGATATTATACGATATGCATTGTAGGATATTTTGTTGCAAGTTTGTTAGATGGTTAAGGGAATTTACTTCTAGACGAGCTCATGGCATTCATGCCACAGGTGAAGAAGGACCTTTTGAGGAAGACATGCTCATTGAGGAGGAAGACTACAAAGAAAGGGGAGAGTGGCAGGAACCGGTTGATCTTAACAACGCAGCATGAAGACGTAGGACGTTACTTTTTAATTTTTTTGTTCAATTTTCCACGGACATAATGTAACTTTTGTTAAGCTTTCTAGATGATTGTAATTATTAAATATTTTGAACAAACACTGAACCGTTAATGATGTAATAACTATCTTATGTATCTACGAATGTTCGGCTAGAATATGTACTTTATTTATAGTTACATATATCTCGACATGCCCGGGAAACGGGGTGTCACAGTTGATATCAAAGCTTAGATTTAGTGAACCTTCAGGCCTTGGAAAATGGGAGATTGTGAATTCTATAGCGTAGAAACATTATAGGATGTCTATACTATTAATTTTTCACCTATAATTTTAATAACTTAAAAATCTTTACCTTAGAGTTTCTTCATTTTTTCCTTCTTAGGATGGCATCCGATGTAGAATCGGCTGGGGATCCATGGGCAGCACTAGAACCTGAAGATTTAGATCCCAAAGAAGATCCAGAAGGGGACCCAGAGGAGATACCTGTAGAGGAACAAGAACCTATCGACGCTGTCCCTTTAGCATGGATTTTTCTGGAAGAATGGCAGGCCAACGCAGATGACGAAGGTGATGAGATGGAGATAGACGAAGAACGAAATGAGGAGAATTTTGATGCTGATGACGAAGAAGACGAGGACAACAATGAAGAAGAAGAAATGGCAATTAATTTCCCATATGATCAGTTTGAGGCGCCACTACCCGAGTCTGATGAAGACGAAGTAACATATACCGCCATTTACTATAGTCACCTGGAGTGCCAAGGCTTCTATGTGGGGGATTGCGTGTACGCCAAGATCTGTTCGGAGCACATGTGCATGTGGAGAAAACTGGAGGCCTTTTTGCGCTACCTAGGACAAGTACGTGTGATCAAAAAGTGCAGCCGAAGACTCTATCGCTTGGATTTCCCACCTGGATTTAAGACACAATTGGGAAAATTATTGACAATAGGATGGATGCAGTATTAGAGGCCGACAGATGAGAGAGGAATCATCAATCTGCATGATTCGGCCATCAACTTTGATAACCCCGAGACGTACCAAGAGACCCCGATCGCCATAACCAACAGAGTACAGATGGGGACAAATAATGTCTAGCACGTTGAGGTGCAGTGGCACTGCTACAACATCACCGAGGCGACCTGGGAACGTGAATCGATTGTCTGCCACTTTTATCCACATTTGTTCGTTTAGATGTTAACGCGATAGCCTTGTACTTTTTCTTTTGACTTGAAGATTGTATGCGTGCTGTGTGAACTTTGACAAACTTGTTTTGACTATGAGTTGAAATGAAATGAAAATCTTTGATGTCAAAATCCTTATAAGTAGTTCTATAATTGTTAACCTGACTCTACAAAATTCCAACCTATAATAAACAGTTAAGAACTAGAATAACTCCTAAAATTGTAACACTCTTTTTCTTTTATTCTAGAATAGCGGGTAAAAGACCTAATCACCGACAAGCAAATGGACCCACCAATGATGAGGTACTGAAACTAGCTTAAGTGCTACGAGAATTGGTCGCCAACATCAATCACACGCGCATACGTGACCGAGCCTGGTTTCTATCGAAATTAAGGAGGCAGCGAGCCCCGACGATTTGAGGGGGAGTAGAACCGAGAGAAGCAGAGGAATGGCTAAGAGCAGTCAAGAAATTATTCAACTCAATGGGAGTTTAGGATGAGACAGACCGAGTGGCCTTAGCTGCCCATCTGCTAGAAGGAGAAGCCGGTCATTGGTGGACTCTGGTCACCAACACCCAGGAGGTAGCGACTCTGACATGGGAGCAATTCAAAAGTCTATTTTTGGAGAAGTATTTCCACACCCCTTTCTGTCAAGGGCCGATTCGAGAAGTTTTGGAGCATAAGCAAGGGACAATGACAGTGACGCAGTATATAAACCATTTCGAGGAGTTAAGCCACTTTTCCATGACCATCATACCAGATGAAGAATCTAAGGAACGGAAGATCTAATGAGGCTTGGAACTGTTTATTCAAGCAAAGGTGATCTGCCTATAGCGTCCCACCTACACCCAGGTGGTGCGCGCGGCCTTGTTGGCCGAAATAGAGCAAGCTGACTCCAAGAAGGCATGGAACCAAAAAAAAAGAAGTACCAGCTCTAGAGGACCAGTGAGGTGCAACTAGATATACGTCCCTAAAAAATTGTACCACCGAGAGTACCCACAAAGACGACCAAGGGACCCTCCTGCAACATCCACGGTATGCTTTGAGTACAAATGACCAGGACATAAGAGGTATGAGTGCCCGCACCTCGCACAGAGGAATCTGAGCAATCAACCTTACCAGTGGAGGCAACCTCAGACTCAGCAGCCTAGGTTCCCGCAACAGGTTTAAGTCACCAGGCCCGTTATTCAACAACAAAATGGAAGAGAAAGACCACCGCTCAATAAGAATCAGAGACCCCAAGGAGGCTTGGGCAATGGACAGAAGACTGGAAATCCCAAGAACAACAATGGAAATCGACCAATGGGAGGTCACATCTTTGCGCTATAGGAAGAGGAACTGGGGAACGCCTAAGCCATATAAGATATGTTCGTATTATACAACACCTTAGTGAAAGTACTGCTTGATTCTGGAGCATCCCTTTCTTTTATATCTCTAGACTATATGAAGTCCCTGCTCTTAAAACCAAAGACATTAGAAGAAACCCTGAGTGTCGTCACACCCTTAGGAAATCAATCTCGAGTAGACTCTGTTTATAAAGCCTGCACGTTACGAATAGCCAATACCCCTATGACTTGTGACCTACGAGTTATGGACTTTAATGGCTTTGATGTAATCCTTGGAATGGACTGGTTATTGGGACACCATGCTTTCATCGACTGTCGACAAAGGAATATATGGGCACAAGCAGAAGACGGCACCACTATGCGAATCTAAGGAGAACGACGCGAGATTCTGACCCCGAGTAGTGTGAAGGACTACAAATTGAGTAATTTCGTAGGGAGATTAACGTGTCTACTTGCTAGTATGAACATCTTGTTAACCCCCGAGTTACCTCGAGTAGTGTGCAAGTACAAAGACGTATTCCTAAAAGAACTTCGTGGATTACCCGCTACAGTGAGATCGAGTCCACGATAGAACTTCAGCCTGGAACCGTATCGATTTCGATCGCAGCCCACCACATGGCACCCGCCGAACTGAAAGAATTGAAGAACCAACTCCAGGAATTGCTTAGCAAGGGTTTTATTCACCCTAGTACGTCACCATGGGGAGCGCCAGAATAGGTCGCCAAGAAGAAGGATGGAACCTTACGTCTCTGTATCGACTACCGTTTGCTGAACAAGGTAACAATCAAGAATCGATATCCCCTACCTCGTACCGATGATCTCTTCGACCAGTTGCGAGGATTAGTTTGTTTCTCAAAACTCGACCTTCGCTCTGGATACTGTCAACTTTGAGTCAAGGAGGAGGATATATCGAAGATAGCCTTCAGAACCCGATATGGACATTATGAATTCGTAGTCATGCCCTTTGGCTTAACCAATACCCCATGAGTTTTCATGAGTTTGATGAATAAACTCTTTTAGTCCTACCTCGACCAGTTTGTAGTAGTCTTCATAGATGAAATCCTTGTATACTCCCGATCTGAAGAATTGCAAGAACATCATCTGAGAATTGTCTTGCAAAAGTTAAAAGAATCAAAAGTCTTTGCTAAAGCAAGCAAGTGTGAATTCTGGTTACGCGAAGTGAAGTTTTTGGGACACATAGTGTCTAAGGAGGGAATAGCTGGGGACCCTGCCAAGCCTGCACGTACAAGCAAATGGAAGACCTAATCACCAACAAGAAAATGGACCCACCAACGATGAGGTATCGAAACTAGCTTAAGTGCTATGAGAATTGGTCGCCAACATCAATTGCCCACACGTACGTGACCGAGCCTGGTTTCTATCGAAATTAGGGAGGCAGCAAGCCCCGACGTTTTGAGGGAGAGTAGAACCGAGAGAAGCAGAGGAATGGCTAAGAGCAGTCAACAAACAATTTAAGTTAATGGAAGTTCAGGATGAGACTGACCAAGTGGCCTTAGCTGCCCATCTGCTAGAAGTAGAAGTTGGTCATTGGTGGACTTTAGTCACCAACACCCAGGTGGTAGCGACTCTGACGTGGAATCAATTCGACAGTCTATTTTTGGAGAAGTATTTCCCATCCCCTTTCCATCAAGGGCAGATCCGAGAATTTTTGGAGCTTAAGCAAGGGACAATGACGGTGACGCAGTATATAAACTGTTTTGAGGAGTTAAGCCGCTTTGCCACGACTTTCGTACCAAACGAAGAATCTAAGGCATGAAAGATCTAATGAGGCTTGGAATTGTCTATTTGAGCAAAGGTGATCTGTCTACAGCTTTCCACCTACACGGAGGTGGTGCACGCGGCCTTGTTAGCCGAAACAAAGCAAGCTCACTCCAGGAAGGTATGGAACCAAAAGAAAAGAAGTACCAGCTCCGGAGGACTAGTGTGGAGCAACCAGTTATATGTCGCTGAGAAGCTATACCATGGAGAGTACCCACGAAGACGACCAAGGGACCCTCCTGCGACATCCACGGTATACTTTGAGTGCAAGCGACCAGAGCATAAGAGGTATGAGTGCCTGCACCTCGCACAGAGTAATCTGAACAATCAACCTTAGCATTGGTGGCAACCTCAGACTCAGCAGCCTAGGTTCCCGCAACAGGTCCAAGTCACCAGGCCCATTATTCAACAATAAAATGGAAGAGGAAGACAACCGCTTAATAAGAATTAGAGACCCCAAGGGAGGCTTGGGCAATGGATAGAAGACCAGAAATCTCAAGAACAACAATGGGAATTGACCAATGGGAGGCCGCATCTTTATGCTACAGGAAGAGAAACTAGAGAACGCCCTAGTCATACATGGTATGTTCGAATTATTCAACACCTTAGTGAAAGTACTATTTGATTCTGGAGCATCTCATTCTTTTATATCTCTAAACTGTATGAAGTCTCTGCTCTTAGAACTCGAGACATTAGAACAAATCCTAAGTGTCGTCACACCCTTAGGAAATCAATCTCGAGTAGACTCTGTTTGTAAGGCCTGCACGTTACGAATAACTAATACCCCAATGACTTATGACCTACGAGTTATGGACTTTAATGGCTACGATGTAATCCTTGGAATGGACTGGTTATTGGGACACCATGCTATGATCGACTTTCGACAAAGAAAGATATGGGCGCAAGCAAAAGACGGCACCACTGTGCGAATCTAAGGAGAACGACATGAGATTCTAACCCCGAATAGTGTGAAGGACTGCAAATCAAGTAATTTCGTAGGGAGATTAATGTGTCTACTTGCTATTACGAACATCTTGTCAACCCCCAAGTTACCCCAAGAAGTGTGCGAGTACAAAGGCATATTTTTGAAAGAACTCCCTAGATTACCCCCATGCCGTGAGATCGAGTTCACGATAGCACTTCAACCTGGAACCGCATCGATTTTGATCGAAGCCCACCACATGGCACCCGCCGAACTGAAAGAATTGAAGAACCAACTCCAGGAACTGCTTAGCAAGGGTTTTATTCGCCCAAGTACGTGACCATGGGGAGCGCCAGCACAGTTCGCCAAGAAGAAGGATGGAACCTTACGTCTTTGTATCGATTACCGTCTACTGAACAAGGTAACAATCAAGAATTGATATCCCCTACCTCGTATCGATGATCTCTTCGACTAGTTGTGAGGATTAGTTTGTTTCTCAAAAATCAACCTTCGCTCCAGATACCTTCTGCTTCGACTCAAAGAGAGGGATATATCAAAGATAGCCTTTAGAACCCGATACAGACATTTTGAATTCGTAGTCATGCCCTTTGGTTTAACCAATACCCCATGAATTTTAATGAGTTTGATGAACAAACTCTTTCGGTCCTACCTCAACCAGTTTGTTGTAGTCTTCATAGACGACATCCTTGTATACTCCCAATCTGAAGAAGAGCATGAACAGCATCTATGAATGGTCTTGCCAAAATTAAGAGAGTCTCAACTCTTTGCAAAAGCAAGCAAGTGTGAATTCAGGTTACGCGAAGTGAAGTTTCTGGGACACGTAGTGTCTAAGGAGGGAATAGCTATAGACCCGGCCAAGCCTGCACGTATAAGCAGACGGAAGACCTAATCAACGACAAGAAAATGGACCCACCAACGATGAGGTACCGAAACTAGCTTAAGTGCTACGAGAATTGGTCGCCAACATCAATCGCCCGCACGTACGTGACAAGCTTGGTTCCTAGCGAAATTAGGGAGGCAACGAGCCCCGACGTTTTGAGAGGGAGTAGAACCGAGAGAGTAGAGAAATGGCTGAGAGTAGTGAAGAAACTATTCAACTCAATGGGAGTTCAGGATGAGACCGACCGAGTGGCCTTAGCTGCCCATCTGCTAGAAGGAGAAGCAGGTCATTGGTGGTCTTTGGTCACCAACACCCAAGAGGTAGTGACTCTTACATGGGTGCAATTCGAAAATCTACTTTTGGAGAAGTATTTCCCAACCCCTTTCCGTCAAGGGCAGATCAAAGAATTTTTGGTGCTTAAGCAAGGGACAATGATGGTGGCGCAGTTTATAATTCCTTTTGAGGAGCTAAGCCACTTTTCCACGACCATCGTACCAGATAAAGAATCTAAGGCATGGAAGATCAAATGAGGCTTGGAACCGTCTATTCGAGCAAAGGTGATCTACAAATAGCTTCCCACCTTCACCCAGGTGGTGCACGCGGCCTTGTTAGCCGAAACAGAGCAAGTTGACACTAGAAAGGCATGGAACCAGAAAAAAAGAAGTACCAGCTCCAGAGGAGCAGTGAGGAGCAACCAGATATGAGTGCCCGCAAAGGAATCTGAGCAATCAACCTTAGTAGTGGAGGCAACCTCAGACTCAGTAGCTTATGTTCCCGCAACAGGTCCAAATCACCAGGCCCGTTATTCAACAACAAAATGGAAGAGGAAGACAACCGCTCAATAAGAATCAAGAACCCCAAGGAGGCTTGGGCAATGGACGAAAGATTGGAAATCTCAAGAACAACAATGGGAATCGACCAATGGGAGGCCGTATCTTTGCGCTACAGGAAGAAGAACTGGAGAATGCCCAAGTCATACAAGGTTTGTTCGTATTATTCAACACCTTACTGAAAGTACTGTTTGATTCTGGAGCATCCCATTCTTTTATATCTCTATACTGTATGAAGTCCCTGCTCTTAGAACCCGAGACATTAAAATAAACCCTAAGTGTCGTCACACCCTTAGGAAATCAATCCCGAGTAGACTCTGTTTGTAAAGCCTGCATGTTACGAATAACCAATACCCCTATGACTTGTGACCTACAAGTTATGGACTTTAATGGCTACGATGTAATCTTTGGAATTGACTGGTTATTGGGACACCATGCTATCATCGACTGCTGACAAAGGAAGATATGGTCACAAGCGGAAGACGGCACCACTGTGCAAATCCAAGGAGAATGACGTGAGATTTTGACCCCGAGTAGTGTGAAGGACTGCAAATCGAGTAATTTTGTAAGAAGATTAACGTGTCTACTTGCTAGTACGAACATCTTGTCAACCCCCGAGTAACCCCGAGTAGTGTGCGAGTACAAAGATGTACTCCCGAAAGAACTCCCTCGATTACCCCTGTGCTGTGAGATCGAGTTCACGATAAAACTTCAACCTAGAAATGCATCGATTTCGATCGCAGTCCACCACATGACACCCACCAAATTGAAAGAATTGAAGAACCAAGTCCAGGAACTACTTAGCAAGGGTTTTATTCGCCCTAGTACATCAACCTAGGGAGCGCTATCACAGTTTGCCAAGAAGAAGGATGGAACCTTACGTCTCTGTATCGACTACCGTCTGCTGAACAAGGTAACAATCAAGAATCGATATCCCCCACCTCGTATCGATGATCTCTTCGACCAGTTGCCAGGATCAGTTTGTTTCTCAAAAATCGGCCTTCGCTCCGAATACCATCAGCTTCGAGTTAAGGAGGAGGATATATTGAAGATAGCCTTTAGAACCCGATACGGACATTATGAATTCGTAGTCATGCCATTTGGTTTAACCAATACCTCATGAGTTTTCATGAATCTGATGAATAAACTCTTTTAGTCCTACCTCAACCAATTTGTAGTAGTCTTCATAGACGACATCCTTGTATACTTTCGATCTGAAGAAGAGCATGAACAGCATCTGAGAATTATTTTGAAAAAATTAAGAGAGTTACAACTCCTTGCTAAAGCAAGCAAGTGTGAATTCTGGTTACGCGAAGTGAAGTTTTGGGGCACGTAGTGTCTAAGGAGGGAACAGTTGTAAACCCTGCCACGCCTGTACGTACAAGAAAACGGAAGACCTAATCACCAACAAGAAAACAGACCCATCAATGATGAGGTACTAAAACTAGCTTAAGTGCTATGAGAATTGGTCGCCAACATCAATCGCCCGCACGTACGTGATCAAGCCTGGTTTATATCAAAATTTGGGAGGCAGCGAGCCCCGACGTTTTGAGGGGGAGTAGAACCGAGAGAAGTAGAGGAATAGCTGAGAGTAGTCAAGAAACTATTCAACTCAATGGGAGTTCAGGATGAGACCTACCGAGTGGCCTTAGCTGCCCATCTGCTAGAAGGAGAAGTCGGTCATTGGTGGACTCGGGTCATCAACACCCAAGAGGTAGCGACTCTGACGTGGGAGCAATTCCAAAGTCTATTTTTGGAGAAGTATTTCCTAACCACTTTTCGTCAAGGGCAGATTCGAGAATTTTTGGAGCTTAAGCAAGGGACAATGACGGTGACGCAGTATATAAACCGTTTCGTGGAGTTAAGCCGCTTTGCCATAACCATCATACCAAACGAAGAATCTAAGGCACGAAATATCTAATAAAGCTTGGAATCGTCTATTCGAGCAAAGGTGATCTGCCTGCAGCTTCCCACCTTCACCCAGGTGGTGCACGCGGCCTTGTTAGCCAAAACAGAGCAAGCCCACTCCAAAAAGGCATGGAACCAGAAGAAAAGAAGTACCATCTTCGGAGGACCAGTGAGGAGCAACCAAATATATGTCCCTAAAAAGCCGTACCATCGATAGTATCCACAAAGACGACCAAGGGACCCTCCTGTGACATCCATGGTATGCTTTGAGTGCAACCGACCAAGGCATAAGTTGTATGATTGCCCACGCCTCACACAGAGGTATCTGATCAATCAACCTTAGCAGTGGAGGCAACCTCAGACTTAGCAGCCTAGGTTCCCGCAACAGGTCTAAGTCACCAGGCCAGTTATTCAACAACAAAATGGAAGAGGAAGACCACCTGTCAATAAGAATCAAAGACCCCAAGGAGGCTTGGGCAATGGATAGAAGACTAGAAATCTGAAGAACAACAATGGGAATCGACCAATGGGAGGCCGCATCTTCGCGCTACAGGAAGATGAACTGGAGAACGCCCAAGTCATACAAGGTATGTTCGTATTATTCAACACCTTAGTGAAAGTACTATTTGATTCTGGAGCATCCCATTCTTTTATATCTCTAGACTGTATGAATTCCCTGCTCTTAGAACCCGAGACATTAGAACAAACCCTAAGTGTCGTCACACCCTTAGGAAATCAATCTCGAGTAGACTCTGTTTGTAAAGCCAGCACGCTACGAATAACCAGTACCCCTATGACTTGTGACCTACAAGTTATAGACTTTAATGGCTATGATGTAATCCTTAGAATGGACTGGTTATTGGGACACCATGCTATCATCGATTGTCGACAAAGGAAGATATGGGCGCAAGCGAAAGACGGCACCACTGTGCGAATCCAAGGAGAACGACACGAGATTCTAACCCCGAGTAGTGTGAAGGACTACAAATCGAGTAATTTCGTAGGGAGATTACTGTGTTTACTTGCTAGTACGAATAACTTGTCAACCCCCGGGTTACCCCAAGTAGTGTGCGAGTACAAAGACGTATTCCCGAAAGAACTCCATGGATTACCCCTGTGCCGTGAGATCGACTTCACGAGAGAGCTTCAGCTTGGAACCGCATCAATTTTGATCATAGCCCACCACATGGCACCCGCCGAACTGAAAGAATTGAAGAACCAACTCCAGGAACTGCTTAGCAAGGGTTTTATTCACTCTAGTACGTCACCATGGGGAGCGCCAGCACAGTTCACTAAGAAGAAGGATGGAACCTTACGTCTCTGTATCGACTATCGTCTGCTGAACAAGGTAACAATCAAGAATTGATATCCCCTACCTCGTATCGATGATCTCTTCGATCAATTGCGAGGATCAGTTTGTTTCTCAAAAATCGACCTTCGCTCTGGATAACATTAGTTTCGAGTCAAGGAGGAGGATATATTGAAGATAGCCTTTAGAACCTAATACGAACATTATAAATTCGTAGTCATGCCCTTTGGAATAGATGGTGACTAAGGAGGGAATAGATGGTGACCCTGCCAAGGTAGAAGCCGTTTTGGAATGGATGCCACCTTAGAATGTTTTCAAAGTTTGTAGTTTCCTTGGACTAGCAGGATATTATCGGAGGTTTATCCAAAATTTGTCAAGATTGGCATGCCCAATGACTAGAATAATGCAAAAAATGGAAAAAGTTTGAGTGGAATGATAAGTGTGAAGCATCATTCCAAGAGCTCAAGAAGAGATTGACCAGTGCCCCGATCATGATCATACCCGAATGAGAGGTTGGGTATACGGTGTATTGTGATGCATCGAAAGATGATCTAGGATGTGTACTAATGCAAAATGGTAAGGTGGTAGCTTACGGATCAAGACGATTTAAACCACATGAGTAGAATTACCACACCCACGACCTGGAACTTGCAGCAGTGATGTTCGCACTAAAGTTATGGAGGCATTATCTCTACGGAGAACGATTCGAGCTTTTTACCGATCACAAGAGTTTAAAGTACCCGTTCACCAAAAAGGATCTTAATATGAGACAACGTCGCTGGATAGAGTATTTAGAGGATTTCCAGTTTACATTAGCCTTTCACCCAGGCAAGGCTAACGTGGTGGCTAACGCCCTTAGCCGAAAAACCAGGAGCACGATGGCTAGTATGGCCTCGAGAGAATGGAAGATGATGGGAATGGTCAATGAATTTTGATTTCAACCAATAGAATCAGAGAATGGAAGTTATTTTTGTTTAACAGTGGCAACAACGAATCTCCGTCAACAAGTCGTGGAAGCCTAAAAGTATGACCAGGAATCCAAATTTATTCGAAGGCACTTGATTACGGAGGAATCAAAGTCAGGATGGGTAGTCAACAAGCATGGACAATTGAACTACCAAGGATGACTTTTCGTACCGAATGTTGAGAATCTGAGAAAAGATATCCGAAGGGAGCATCGAGCATCACCAGTCACTTTTTGCTGTCCACCCGGAGAGACAAAGATGTATCATGATTTGAAGAGGAAGTATTGGTGGAATGGCATGAAGAAGGATGTAGAAAGTTTTGTAGCCAAATGCCTTACCTGTCAGCAAGTAAAAGCCGAGCACCAAAGATCAGGTGTAACCCTCCAGCCCCTGGAGATACCTCAATAGAAGTGGGAATATATCAACATGGATTTTGTCTCTGGACTACCAAGATTGCCAGCAGGACATGATTCTATTTGGGTAATTGTAGATCGCCTCACCAAATCAGCACACTTCCTACCAGTTCGTACTTCTAGGAAGCTGAAAATCCTTAGCCAGAAATACATTCGAGAAATCGTACGTCTTCATGGAATACCGCTGTCTGCCGTGTCAGATCGAGATCCACGTTTCACCTCTCGATTCTGGCAAAGTTTGCAAACTAGCTTAGGAACGGAGCTTTGCTTCAACACCGCCTTTCACCCGCAAACTGATGGGCAATATGAACGTACAATTCAAACACTAGAAGACATGCTTTGAGCCTAAGTCATGGACTTCAAGGGACACTGGGAGAAACACTTGTCGCTGATCGAGTATGCTTACAATAATAGCTATTAATCCAGTATTTCGCATGCCGCCATATGAAGCTCTCTATGGAAGACCGTGTCGTTCGCCGACTTGTTGGACTGAAGCAGGAGAAAATGCACTTCTTGGACCAAAGTTAGTGCAACAGACCACCGAGAAGATCCAACTCATTCAGCAATGGATAGCCACTGCACAATGCCGACAAAAGAGCTATGCAGATCAATGACGAAGGCCGCTACGATTTGATGTAGGAGACCATGTATTCCTGAAGATTTAACCACGAAGAGGGGTGATACGCTTCGGCCAGAAAGGGAAGCTAACTCTAAGATATATTGGACAGTTCGAGATTCAAGCTAAGGTTAGGGAAGTGGCATATTGTCTGGCTTTATCACCTCAACTTGCCAACATTCATAACATTTTCCATGCATCGATGCTGAGGATGGGAGAGGAAAAGTTTTTTGAACCGACGCCGTGATCGTAAAAAATGACGTATGCGTTTTTCATGATAACTGAGAACTATATTAATCTTAATAGTATAATACCTTTATGAAACTTGTCGAAAAGTTTCAAGAAGTCCCGAATATGTTGAAGACAACCTCGCAACCTTCTCACGTATGTCCCGAACGCACTACGACGATCATGGTGTGTGGGCACCGATACCGATCGAAGAGTTCTCCCTCTATTGGTTTCTTCTCACACACTTCTCTCCAAGAATGCAAAATTAATTGCCAAAAGAGAGAGGGGGCGACGGCTATCTGGTGAGGGGATTTGGGTTTTTGGGTTTTATATATATATAAAGCCTCCTTTTGATATATTTCTCCATTTATCAAAGATAATATTAAGTATATATATTCTCTTTCCTAAAATTAAGCAAGAGATATATATCTTCCATAAAACCAAATCTCCACCCCCTTATTAGGGCCGGCCACCTAGGGAGTAATCCCTAGGTGTGCCAAAAACCAAAATCACCCTTCATTATTTAATTTAATCCCTGAATGTCCCCGGTGGCAAAATCGGCATTCTAATTAAATTAAATAATTATCAAAACCAACAAGAAAAATATCCGTGCATATAATGGGCTACGTAAGAGATCACGAGGAAGTATAGGACTCGGGCTAACCGTACGAAAAATCTGGATATCCATAACTCTTTCCCCGAGTTAGTTCATTTCTCGTACAAGCCAGAACTTATTCCACTAAAGGTCCTGACTGAACTCCTGGCCCTAACTCAAATTATGTCTTGAGTTTCCAATTATCA
>JAOTRH010068139.1:0-18087 GCA_034768845.1 Heliamphora exappendiculata | reverse complement strand
ACAAATGAAATTATTTTACAGAAGTGGCTCCCGCTAGTGTATAGTTTATTCTACATGCATGCATCTGATTTTTCGAGATTGTGAAACTAAATTAGGTAATGGCAATTGAGGCAATGTTGATATAATGGTTTATTAGTTTATTATAATGTTTAGTAGTGTTCTGGATAATGACTTATTTATTTATTAAATATATATTTTTTTGTTTTTATTAATTCTTTTTATATTTTGATAATATTTTTTATTTTTTCAGTTACTTTTATCGAGACGAATTGAAGAAATTAAAAAGTTTGATGATTATAAAATAAAAAAAGTTTAGGAAAGATTAAAAGTCTTGATTTGTTTGTTTTTTAACTTTTTGATCCCATTTATGATTTAAGTAGAAAAATTTAAACAAAATGACCAAAGTTGAAAAGGCTCAATAATGAATTTGATAAACTTTAGTCTGAACAAGTATATTTTTTAGATTTACCTTATCATGAAAAATAAAAAAGTAACAATTCTTAATTAAGAAATACTATAGTCCAAACACTGAAACAAAAAATCTAAAAAAAATCCAAACTTTTTTTTTTAGCTCAAATGCACACTAAATTGCTCATTTTAAGCAAACAGAACAAAAAAAAGCTACTACGTTGACCTTCTCTAAAGTTTATAGCTAATACGTAAATACCCATATAATTTAAGAAATTACAATAATTTTTTTGAAGTTTCTACTCTCATTACAAATTCATCCATTTTGTTAGTAAAAAATTAGTTAGAGTTGATGTGAATAATAAAAAATACTAAAATATTGATTTCATTCTTTGTAAAATTCTTTTAATTCTTCACTGTACAACAAAAAAAGTTTAATAGTAATCTAGGTAAGCAATAATTCTAGAAAAGATCTATAATTTGTTAAACTAAAAAGGTAGTTATGTATTAACTATAAACCTAACCAGAGATCATTGTATTTTATCAAAATGAAAAAAAAGGGATAATTGCTCAGTTTCAAAGGGGATGTTCTCCATTCATTTGTCCATTTATTAAGAGTCTATTTAATGCTACATTCTCTCTCCATCCTCTCTCATTAAATTTTGACACAGTCCAAGTGGGGAGCCTCAAGTTGCTCTACATACAGAGAGAGAGAGAGAGAGAGAGAGAAAGCCAGAGCCAGAAAGAGAGAAAATGGAAGAGGGTTTGTTGCTTAGAGGAGAGCGTAGTGGCGACGGTTTAACGTGGGGAGCAGTGGGTGAGGAGGTGAAGAGCTTGGGGTTCATAGCGGCGCCGATGGTGGCGGTGATTCTATCCCAATTCTTGTTGCAGATTATATGTACCATGATGGTTGGTCACCTCGGTGAACTTTCTCTCTCTAGCACCGCCATTGCCATCTCCCTTTCTGCCGTCACCCGCTTAAGTCTTCTCGTAAGCCCCTCTTCTCTCTCCCTCCTTACTATTTTTCTAGTCTAATTTTTTATATGTTTTTTTTTCTCGTTTGTAATAAAAAAACTGTATCTATCTAAATTTTAGTATAAATCATATTATTAACTGATAATAAAATTTTAGTCTTGTAATAATTTTTTTCACAGTTTCAATCATATGCAATAAGTGATACATTTGTTAGTTCATAAAATTGAACAATTGGTTAAATGAAAATATATCATTTTTTCATTTCCAACAGTTTTGACAACTTGATAAATGTATTACTTAAATTTTTCGACTTGTTGAAAACGGGAAAGATTAACATAAATAGAAACAAATTAGACATAATATAATTATTTCAAATTTGATAGGACTAAATCTTTTAAAATAAAAGCTGTGAGATTAAATTTCTTATAAGGTCTAAAAAGGGATTAATTTTTAAATTTTTATATAATTATTAACCATACAAGAAATTAAAAGTTAATAAAATATCGTTAAGTATATCGACAAATTAAACACATGCTAAAAAGGATTAACTGAGAAGTCATGGTTGTTTTTCTAATAAAAATATAATTTAAGCAGTTAATGATATTCAATAAATTTAATTTTTCTATATATGATCTACGCATTAAGAATTATGGGAGTTCACGGATCGATTTGATTCAATTTTGAACCAAATCATTTTAAACTGTTCTAAGAACTATAGGTGTACATGCATGAACTTTACCGTATTACCATATAACCGAACCGTTAATCTTAAACCCAAAATAGAACACTAGACCAATTCAATCTATTACTAGACTGCCTCTCTCTTTGCAGAAAGATCAGATTTTATCCTTGGTTGCATGGAGATCATGTGCAGTTCTAGTTGGGTCCTATTTGATAAACGAAAGAAACAAAAATATTGAATAGTATTAGAAGTTTACAAAGAGATTATTAAGCATTCTCTACTACATTATTACTTTTAATATTAAAAAATTATTCATAATTTAAAATTAATTTTATAATTAAATTATATTCAAAGTGCTTTTAAACACGGATAATTGCTAGTATATATATATATATATATATATATATATATATAACAATACATAGTAGTCCAAAACTACTAATATCTATATAATGAAATAAAGTTAATACTTTTCAAAATGTCTCTTCTAACAATTTTTAAAAAAATGAGTTGAGCCTAATTTAACATTGATCTTACAATAAAAAAACTTATTATATTCTTAATTTTTCTTTTAATAATTACAAAAGGAATTATGAAAATAAAATGTATTGACTACCTGTTATGAGAGTTCAAGAGAGGATAATGAGATTTCAAAATACAAGAATAATAAAGAAAAAAAAAGAGGAGTGAGTAGTTATGTAACAACTATCCTATAATATTTAAAATTTAAAATAGTATAAGGGCATTTTTTTAAAAAAGTTACCCTTCAAGAGACCAAAACATTGTAGGTAGGCCATTTTTCAGATAATGATTTATTTGTTTTTTTTTGTTTTTAGTAATTTTTTTAATTATTTTGTTAAATTATTATACTTTTTAAATTTTTTTCATTAAGATGAGCAGAAAAATTAAAACTTTTTTACCCAAACATGAAAAAGTATAGAAAAGACAAATAATCCTAATAATCAAATAAGCCAGATTTTATTTGCTTATTTTGTCTTTAGTGAAGTTTTTTATTCTATTGAGAAGATTAAAAAAATAAAATATTTTAATTGAAAGATGAAAAAAATTCAGAAAAAATAAAAAAAATAAAAAAAACATAAATTAACTCAAATATGATCATTATAGATATAGATTGTCGACAATTAAACATTGCAACTAGGGTACAGACCATGTAGATAGGGGCAACAGTAGTGCATTTGATATGGGATCAAATGACCCATCAATTTTTAGCAACTAACTAGATATATATTTGCAATTTTTTTAAATGAAAATTTTCCTCTCACCCCATAAGTGAGCTAAATATATACGCCTATACATTAAGAATATTAGGTTAGTTTAGTTTATCATTTGAGGTTCAACTGTTTGTTTGTTTGTTTGTTTTTTTTTTTTTTTTTTCACTTTGGAGTCAATCCAACTAACAATCTAAAAGAACAAATTAGGGTTGAGTTTGTTGAAATTTGAAAAAATTGAATTGGGTTAGGAACAAGCACTAATAAATTCATTTAATAGAGTTTGATTTAGCTCTATTCAACTTGTTCAAAAAGTTTTTGAATGATCCCACAAAATTGGTGAAGTTATTACGGCAACATAAACAGATCTATATATGGATATGGCAAACAAACAGATAATTTGAATTAGATTGTCATGAAATGTCAGTACCTTTTGAATTCTTTTGTCTCTGCAAAATGTGTCCTTGTTAAAAGAGTAAAGGAATATTTGTGCTCACGGCGCCATTGCAAAGCACTGGCTTCTCGTGGACAAAAATATAGTGTGGTCTGATTCTTGCCCTAAATGGGCTACCCTATTGTTTGTAAGGAAATATTAATTGAATAAGACCACACACCTTTCTCTCTCTCAAAACAAAAAGAAAAAAAAAAGAATTGGATTATCGAAGAGATTTGATCATGAATTGTTCTAATAACTTACTAGATTTTCTACCTGTAATACAGCAAGGGATGGCTAGTGCTTTGGAAACTCTATGTGGACAGGCTTATGGAGCTCAGCAATACAAGAAACTTGGAACTCAAACTTACACCGCTATTTTCTCCCTTGTCATTGTTTGTTTTCCCCTTTGGACATTGTGGATCTACATGGGAAAGTAGCAGATTTTCATAGGCCAAGACCCTTTAATTTCACATGAAGCTGGAAAATGCATAACTTGGCTTGTTCCTGGCCTCTTTGCCTATGCAATTCTTCAACCACTGGTTCGATACTTCCAAATGCAAAGTTTGATCCTTCCCACGCTCATAAGCTCATGTGCCATTCTTGCCTTCCACTTCCCTCTATGCTGGTTTCTTGTGTTCAAGTCGGGATTAAATGATGGTCATTTGAGTTGCTTATCTTACTATCCGGGTTTTTACCAAATCCAGAGCTTGAAACTTCTGTGCTCTCTGTGTGGTATTTTTTCTATCATACTATACGTGTTCATGAATTCTAAATATTCTAAATAAATGAAAATTGTGATATTGTATTTTAACATAAAACTTCGTGGATTTTGCGAACAGCCTCAATACTATTGTCACACTCTATTCAATATCCTGTGAATTAGGTGCTGCTATAAGGTATTACCATGCAATATGCGCGAGTTTATTTATAAAATTTAATCAGGTACGAGTGATGTCATTTTGGAATTTATTTTTTCTTCATCACTAGAGTTTCAAATGAACTAGGACCCGGAAACCAAAGAGGGGCTCGTGCAGCTGTATTTCCCGTGATGCTCCTTGTAATCGCGGAGACTACAATTGTGAGTGCAACCCTCTTTGCTTGTCGACGTGTTCTTGGCTACACTTTCAGAATGAAAAAGAAGTTGTGGATTATGTCACGGCCATGGCGCCTCTAGTTTGCGCATCGATTATAATGGAAAATTTTGTAGGAGTCCTCTCAGGTTTCATTATCTTTTTTTTAAACATTCAATATGCAATATGCAATTTAATTTCAAATAATTAAGAAGTACTGACACTTCCTCGAAGTAGGTGTGTCGCGTCATATACTCATGTCCACAATCGACACTTCTCGGACATTCTTGCAAGCATTTTGACAAGATAACACTTATTGAATCTTTCAAACATGTCCTATGTATGTGATGAGTTTGTTTCATACCCACAATGTTTTAAATTCTTTGAAACACAACTTATGCGCATTAAATACATGTTTAAATATTTATGAGAACATGAAATATCTGGCTTTTAATTTTTTTTTTTTCATCAAGGCTTTTAACTTTAGTTAATGATAAATTGTATATTTTCATAACTTTTAAATAAATTATTCAAATAGTTAACAAATAATAAATATATCAACTAAATATGAATTATTATCTTAGGCAGGGCATGCCTACACTAATTAAAACCTAGCGTATCGGCATATTAATATCGAGCCCTTTGTCGAGTCCCATCACCATATCCATGTTATTTGTCAAATGATAAAAACATATTGCATTAGACTAATTGTTTTATTCTTTCAATCAGGTGTTGCTGGAGGATGTGGGGGGCAGCACATAGGGGCTTATGTCAACCTTGGGGCATTCTACCTTTTAGGAATCCCCATTGCAGCCATTTTGGCTTTTTGGGCAGGGTTAAGAGGAAAAGGCTTGTGGATTGGAGTACTAGCTGGTGCTATTCTTCCAACAATTTTGCTTTCCATCATAACAATATGCACAAACTGGGAAAAACAGGTCCATTGTTTCTCTCTCTCTCTCTCTCTCTCTCTCTTTGGTTTAAACTAAAAATAAATTTGATGTTGTCGCACGATTTAAAGGGTAATTGAGGGGAAAAAAAAAACAAAATAGCTTCAGTTTATTTTTTAGAACGAGTTTTTTTTAGCTAATTTGCTTTAAATCATTGTTTCATTTAATTCTGTAGCTGATAAATACTCAAGACAAATGATGTGATCTTGGTCAATTAAGTATGTTAAGTAAAAATCCAATAATTATTTTTTTGAATATCTTGGAAAAGTCCTAAAAAAATATGTTCTATTTATCTTTTTTGTTTTGGTTTTCCAAAATCTTTTGTTGCAGGCAACCAAAGCAAGGGAGGGGATATTTGAGGAAAGATCCCCAGTGGATAATGGATTGATGTGAATGAGGATTGATTGCTGATGAATTAATAATTGTATGCTATGATTGCAAGAAAAAGCATTACCCAATTTGAAACTGTATTCAAGTTTTACATTAATTTGTAGAGGTTTTATGTAGCATGGGGTATGTCCTCGCCCACGAGAAACTAACACTGAACTCGTGTTAAATATGGTATAATGCAGTTTAATTAATTACATAAGTAACATGTTTTTCATTTTATATGTAGTCTAAAAAATGTTTTAGTTTACTATTAATACAATATTAGTGGTTTTTCAAACTAATTGAACTACTTAAATTTATTAGATCTTAATGAAAATAACCGGTATAATACTGCATTCAAATTGAAATGATATTTAACCTAAAAACCAAAAGAATTTTTAAAAATGAAAAAATAATAATGGAAAAATGAATGTTGATTTGATATAATCAAAATTTTGAGATTATTTAATTAAAGCTCTGATATATTTTTAAATGAAAAGTCACTAATTAAGTTAATAAAAGTAAATAATTTATATAAATAAAATGTAATTTAGGAATGATAATTTCTCCTGTCCCGCCTCACCCCCGCACGTTCCCGCCTTACTTTCTACAGGTTTACCCTTCCTTATAATCAACGGGGTAGGGACAGTATTTACTTTTTTTACTCTATTTTTTTTTTATATTTCTTATATTTTATATTTCTAGTTCTATTGATTCGTTAACTATTATTATTTATTTTTTATATTATCTATAACTCTTATTAATATTACTTCTATAAAATTTAAAATTTATTTCTGAAGCATTTCCATTCTCGTCCCGTTTCACTCTATCTCTTTGTTATTTTTTTTTATTTTCTCCCCAATCGAATAGAGAAGAACATGGATGGGGAACCCATTCTGGCCCTGCTCGTTCTATTATCATTCTTAATAAAATTAATGATATGTGTACGCACAAAATGCTATTTGTTGAAAAATAAAATTATATTATTTAAATAAATGAATGTGTTTGTAAATTTTAATAAGTTATAGCTTAATATGAAGTTTTTGTCACCTCACATATTGCTAAGAATATTAAATTTGAAAGTCACAATCATTTAGTTAAATCAAAATTTATTTTACAAAAAAAAGAATTTATAAAATTTAATTAGGTAAATATATTCATAAATTTTAATAAATCATAGCTTTGGGTGAGAAATTTTAAGGTCACAATCATTTAATATAAAAAAAATAATAGCTTGGGACAAACCCCATAGGGGTGCTCAAATCACGTCTTTATCAGACTCAAATTATTTTCTATTGCTTGAGAAAAAATAAGAGTTTTTAAAAAAAATAATAATAAAATTAATTATTATCATGGGAAGTACAGAATCAATATATATTATATAAGTACAGCACTATGGGATTTCCCACTTTTCCATGTGCTCATAACTTTCCCACTTGCCCCATGATGTGTCAACTTACCATAATATAAATAAATGGGTTTTGGTAAACAACGTTTAAGAGAGAGAAATTCAGTTCATTTAAAAAAAAAAAAAGAAAAAAATTGCAGCAGCAGCGGTGGCTGTTAGCAGCAGTGATAGAAGACTGATATAACTATATATATATATATACAGAGAGAGAGAGAAAGAACAGAGTTGGAGGCGAGGAGGCGACGGCGAATTGCCGATGGCGGTGACAACAGAAATGAACGGAGACGACGGTGACGTCTACCGGAGGTGGCGACCGTGAGAGTGTGGCGTCGGAGATGGAGGTCGTGGGACACTGTTGTAATATATATATATATTTTAAAAAAAATGAATTGAGTTTCTCTCTTCTTAAACAACGTCGGGTATTTTTAGCAAAATCGTAAATATATATATATATATTACTTTTATAGTAGTAAATAGATAATATATATATATATATATTTATATATATATATATTATCTATTTATTACTATAAAGGTAACTCAAATTTTTTTAATTACAAATTTATGAAACTTTGTCACATTTTGTATTTTTATTTTTATTTTAAATTTATTCTCTCATTCATTACTTGCTATAGGCTAAACATGTAAAATTATAAATAAAAAAAAAAAAAAACTATCCACATCTACCGTGTAAAATCACAAAAAAACTACCCAATTTGAATTTTAAATTCTATTAAATCGCTACAGCAGTTACCATCACTTATACATACAATTTCTATTTGGTATCGAACATTTGGTATCAGTTCATGATTGTGCAATTCTTTATCTGTTTCAACTTTCATTCTCTTACTAATTCAAGTCTCTGCCCTCTTTTCTCCCTCTCATTCTTATTTCTTCGTTTATCATTTTTTTTCATCTCTTTCATATTCACTCAAATTTCTATTTTTTACGCACATAATTATATATGCGTGGCTAAATTTGTGAGCAACTTGACCGGATCTTACATGATTGAAATCTTGGCGCTTTCGATTGCTATTTCCGTGAGTTCTTTCACAAGTTTTATTTTCTGTTTAGTCTTTTTATTTTCATCGGTGGGACCAAGGCATTGGGTGGGTTTTCTTCGGCAGAGAGATTGGTGGTTGAACTAGCTTTGGGGAGTTTGGGTTTGACGGCGTTTGTGTGCGGGAAGGGGAGGGTGAGGATGAGAAGTGGTTGGGGATTTAGTCTGGGCCTTGCAGCGGTGGCGGCGGCAGTGGTGGTGGGGTTGAGGAAGGGAGTTCCGTAGACTCCATTGATTGGATTGGGGTTTGGAGAAGATGAGTTGATTTTTTGTTCAGGGTTTGGTGGAGTGGGCGTGGGTGGGTGGTATTGTTTTGCCCTTTTTTTTTTTTTTCTACATTTCATTTTCTTTCTAGAAACCAGTCACTCTCTCTCTCTCTCTCTCTCTCTCTCTCTCTCTCTCTCTGTACGGCATTGCTGTATTATCATCTTTTGTTTATTATTCATTTTTTCTCTTTCTCTTTTCTCTTCTTTTTTTATTACTCTTCTTTTATTGTCAACATTAATTTTAAATTATATTTATAATGTGTTTTTCAGTGCATATATTAAAAAAGATACTAACTTCGAAAAGGGTTGTGCATTTATTTATATATATTTTATTAAAATTATTTTTTTATTTGTACTATTTTGTTCAAAATATTTTAAAATTTTTATTTTTATAATTAGAAAACGACCTCAAACTTTATATTAAGTACTGAAAAAATGAAATTTCGTAAACATAATATAAGTAAATTTTATAAATAAACTGCTTAAGTTGTTAAAAAGTAATTTTTTTTAAGTCGGGTAACAAGTTGTGTGTGTAATTTGAATTTAAAAAAAAATATTACAGTTTTTAAAAAAATTACAAATTTTTTTTATTTTCTTATTATTTTTAAAAAAATTAATTACTAATTTTTTTATATTTAAATCTACGAATAGTTCTTACGTTAAAAATAAAAAAATAATTCAATTAGCAAATCTTTCCAACCTCATTTTCTTGACCATCTGTACATGAATTCTCACAAATAAAAAAAATTCATAAAATAAGCAAAAAGTATAATTCTAAAAATCTATACTATACTATATAAGCAGATTCATCTGTTTTTTTTTTATTTTCATACTGATGTTTATATATATATTAAAAATAGTTGTGCAAGATAATTGATGTTACGGATTAGGGAGGAAAAATAGAAAAAAGTGGATAATTTTAGTGAAAAAAATGTAACAGATTGATCCATTTATTTATTTTATTTATTTTTCCTTAACATTTAAAAGCATGATAATATGTATTTCTAAGTACAAAAAAAATTATCATAATAAATGTTGCAAGTTAAAAAGTATGATAGAACATCAATTTATCTTTACAAAATAAAAATTTCACTTTATATTTTCTCGGTGATATTTGATTAGTTTTATTCATTTTGTAGTATTCATCAATGCATTAGCTAAAAAAAAAACAGATGAATCTCTCTAACCATATTCGGTTGCTATACTAAAAAAAGTAATCAATTCTCAATACTTAAATTTCATATAAAAAGTAATTATTTTATCAAATATATATTCACTTTCACAACCGTTGATCTTGATCTCTGTAAATTGTATCATTTACAAGAATAACTGATCTTGATCTCCGTGAATTGTATCATTTACAATAGTAACGAAAAATTCAATCAATTTTAGTTTTCACTTCTCAAGTCTCTCTCTCCAACTATTTTATTAAGTTATGTTTTATGTAATTACTTATATTGCATTAGATACAATAACACACACAAAGAAAAAAGATCAATAAGTTTTTACAAAGAAAAAAACAATTTTCATTTTAAAAGATCAATTCGCTTTGCTGAGTCAAATTCTATAGCTTTTTGGATGGGTTCTATAGCTTTTAAAATCGTTTTTCTTTTATTCTCATCAGGTTTCTCTTTCTGTTGGAAGATTGTATATATACAAATATATACAAATATGTTTAATTATTAAAATTTTGTTCTGGTCTCCTTTCGTCTGATTGTTTTTTACAATCAGTAGTTTTTAAATTAAACAGATTTTTTTTTTCATGTGTGGAAGCTTGAAAACGTTGTTGTAGTTAAAATATTCACATTAATTTATTTTTTAAATGAATATGTTTTTTTAAAAGAATATTGGATAGTATTTTCTTAAGTAGAATAAAAACTATTTTTTAGAATTTCATAAGTAGAATAAAAAACATTTTTTCTTTTTCTATTTTATTGTTTTTTTTTTCTTTTTCTGTTTTAATGGTTTCTGACAAAAAAATGACTTTCACAAAATAATTTCATTACTCAAAACTAATACTTTTTTGAAATTTTTTTTACAGAGAAGAGTTTAATACAAGAGTGTGGAGAAGAAGAAAGCCAAAAAGAAAGAGGAGTCTGGCAGATTGTGTACAGTTTCAGAGGTGAAGAATCTCCTTTTGGTCTTTGTTTTTTCTTTCTCTGTTGCCTCCTCGGTGGCACAAAAAAAAAAAAAAACTATTGTATTTCTATCTTTCTTTGAAGCCTTTTATATAAATCAATTACTTTTACTCAAATGAAGATTCTTTTGATTAAAGATAAACATAAATTTTCAAATTTTTTTATCCAAAGCTGTTATTTGAAGTTCAAAATCTGTTAAAAAAAAACTTTTGGCCGGGACATTTATTTATTTATTTATATTATTATTATTATTATTAATTGTTTGAATCAATTCAACCGCAACAAAATCCGTTGAATGATTTATCAAAATAATAATGATAATAATAATAATAATCAAACATTTTCTTTGCAGTCGCTGTCGATTTCAAATAAAACTTAGCCACTGTCGATTTCAAATTTAATTTAATCGCTGTTGACTTCAGTCGACTTCAAATTTAATTTAGCCGCTATCAACATCAAATTAAATTTTAACGGCTGTAGGTTTCAAATTTCATTTAACTGCTGTCAACTTCAAATTAAATTTTTGTTGACGTCGATTTTAAATAAAACTTAGCTGATGTCGGCTTTAAATTTTATTTAACTGTTGTCGACTTCAAATTAAATTTTAGCCTATGTCGTCTTCAAATAAAATTTAGCTGTTGTCGCCTTCAAATAAATTTTAACCGCTCTGGCTTTCAAATAAAACTTAGCGACTGTCAACTTTAAATTAATTTAGCTATTGTCAGCTTTAATTAAAATTTAGCCACTCTTAGGTTTAAAAAAACAAATAGCTTTTGTCCGCTTTAAAATTAATTTTAAATTTAGCCCCCCTTCGGCTTAAATACAGATTTGGGAACTGTTGGCTATAAATTTAGCCACTATCAGTTTTAAATTTAATTTTATCAACTTAATAAAAATATATTAAATCTTCCGAGTTAAATTCTCAATTGATCCAATCACTTTCTAATTAAAATAAAAATTTAAATTAAAATAAAATATTGAAATTATGTTTGATTTGATTGTAATATTATTTTGTGCCCAATTAAATACGTAAGCAATTCTAAGGGGTATAGTTATAATCTAAATGAATCTTAAATTTTTACTTAAATTAAAATTCATAAACTAAAAATTCATATTAAAATAAAAATAGTATAACTATATTTGACTTGATTCTAATGCGGTCTCGTATCCAATTGAATACGTAGACAATTCTCAGGTACAATCATAATCCAATTGAATATCAAATTTTCACTTAAATCAAAATTCATAAATTCATAAAATAAAATTCAAATCAAAATAAAATTTTGAACTACTTTGGTTTTGTGACCCATCTGGATATGTAGGCAATTTTTAATGGGCGTAGTCAGAAAATTTGTGAATCCAAATATTCACCCAAATTAAAATTTTAAATAAATTTTAAAGTATAAAATAATGGGTGATTTACCCATTATAAATAAAATAAAATAAAATTTTCAATTTAAATGAGTTTCATACTCCCCCAAATAAAAAATAAAAAATAAAATTTTTTTTTAAAAATTACGACTGGCTTAATTCTAGTCCGAGACAGTGCCCGACATAAATACGTACACAACCTATTCAAAAGGTACAACCATAATTATTAGTGAATCCAAATATTCACTTAAAATAAAATAGTTAGAATTAAAAGGCTTTTTCTTCATATAAGGAATATAATTAAGAGATATATTCTATGTTGAATGTGTCCGACCTACATAATAAAAACTCATTTAAATAAACAAAATTACGTTAAGCAATTTAAAACTAAATTTTTACCTAACACTATCCAAATGTGCACATATAAGTAAATTATTATTAGTCATTGAATAAAAAAAAAAAGATAATTTGAAGGGTGTAATTTTAACCTTTTAAGTAATTTTAACATGGGCAATACTGGGGCGATTTTAACTACGTACTTTTTTTTTTTTTAAATACACATTATTTTTTGACGCACTATGAAATTTAGAAAATTTATACTTTTCTTTCATCACTCAGTAATTGCAAAACTAACATCATCTTCTATTCCAATATTTTTTATATGTCCACCTTCCACCGCTATTTTCCCTCACCTTCGCCCAACCATAGTCACCATCATCCTCACTGAGCTCCCTCTCCCCTACTCAACTATCTCGGGCCATTTCCTCTCTTTTACTAATTTTTTTTTTTTTAGTTCAACTTTTGTCTAGGAAACCCCAACCGAACAAATTAACTTAATTTGTTTAAATGCATTTGGTAGAGCAAACATAATTTGTTCAAATGCATTTAGTGGAATAAAATTGATTTGTTTTCAAATGCATTCAATTGATTGCTTCAAAGTTGTCTACTTATGTTTTGCCTTATTTTGTTATAGTTTATAGCGTTTGTTCAAGCGTTCAAATAATTAGTATGATATTCCATCCCATATTTGTGAGAGATAGAAACTGAATTTGGTATATAAAAAAACTTACACACTACTTACTAATAACTTGAGCTTATACTTTTGGGCCATATTCTTAGGCATTTTATTCAAGTTATTATGCTAATAGTCAACCTGAGTTGTTACAAATGGTATCAGAGCTAATCATTGTTCTCATGTAGATTTTCACAGCATTGTGAATAGAGGAGTAAAGGCTCCGAAGTGTTGGGAGACAATCCAACGCCAAAATAAAATATATACATGCTCGGTGATCCAGAAAATACATCTTTATTAACTTTTAACAATTATAATAATATGAAATTACAGAAAAATAAAATAACAGAAATAACAGGAATAGAATTTGCAAATCGAGTCCTGTAAACGCAGTTTCCTTAAGAATGATTCACCGCCTACCGAGGGTGTTGTTGGTTTTCTACCGGTGTCACTCTCCCAGGATAAAACGGCTACACGATCCTTAGAACACCACCAAGGATTGGCTACGAACGTACTTCATCTGTCTTTCTCTCTCTTGCAACTTGCAATATACTCTGAGTTGTATCTCTCATTTCTCACATCTACTGTCTGTTTTTCTCTGTTCTGTCTCTTCTTATCTCTTTCTTTCTCTCAATTTCTTTCATCTGAATACTGAAAGATGACAGCATATATAGGCCTTCTTCCATCATGGAGGGGGTTATAGGAAAATCAATAGCCATGAATGGTATTGATTTCCTAGATTCAATTGCTAATTGAATGGTCAATTCAATTGCTAATTGAATGGTCAATTCAATTGCAATTGAATTATTGAATTCTGAAATTCAATGACCAATAAATTAACATATTCCAACACGAAGAAGGTAAAGGCCATGAGGTTTCCACAACATTGGTCTTAACATTCATACTTTTCAGAATTAACTCATCACAAGGAATCAAAAAAGTGAAAAATTAAATCAAAATATAAAAAAATTCAAAAAAAATCAAAAAAACTTTGAAAAAAGTCACTTGGCTTTTTAAACCAAACATAAGATTAGTCATGAGAAATTAAAAAAATAAAAAATTTCGACGAAACTATGAAATAAATCTAAACATACTCAAAATTTCTAAAAGTTTAATCTAAAAAGTTTAACTTTTTAGACCAACATATTGACTTTGAAGTTGAACTATCGATTCTATAGTTTGAAAATTCGAAAAAAAAAAAAAAAAACATTTCACCTCTTCGAATTAAAGGCTTGTTGGTGTAAGATCCGTGATTAATATTTCATATAACATTAGATCCAATAAAAATACTTTGATTCTTAAAGTTTATTGTGCAAAATTTGATCAAAATTTCCTTACTATTCTAAATACTTATTATTTCACATCAATACCGTATCCCTCTGCCTTCACATCCATCGACCATCTCTGACGAACTCCAACAATCATCTCAACAACTACACAGTTGCGTGCAAACACAATTACTAAAGTGCATCAAAATTTTCTCCTATATAAATTCGGAGTTTCCCTTTTCATATATGACATGCACATACAGAGAGTCTCACAAAAAAAATTAAAAAAATGATATATGCATGATAAGTTGTTATCGTGAAAATCTAAAAGTATTCAACTATCTCAAAACAAACATCCAAACATAGTAATTTCCCACAAAATTTCCATCCACATAATACAAAACAACTTTTTTTTTTATTAGTGATTGAATTAAAGGCACCAAAAGTGAGAAAACCAAATATGCAAAAAGATAAATTAGCATGTAATTAATATTTATTTACAATAGATAAATTTATCTATTTTGCATATAAATAAATTTATCTATAAAAAAATTATCATATTTTGTCCTTGGTTGCATAAGTACTAGCATGGAGATCCTGTGTAGTTCTAGTTGAGGCAAGCAGATGTCATCTTTCCATTTTTTTTTCTAAGTAGGGTAACCTTGTATGACTCTCTCTCTCTCTCTCTCTCTCTCTCTATATATATATATATATTGATTAGCCATTTAATAAATGAAAAAAACAAATAATTTAACTTCTATTAAAATATTACGTAATATTATTTATATGATATTTTTAAAAATAAAAATATTCAATACGTAGGCTATTATTTAATACTGTCTCACTCAAAGTATTGTTTGGTACATTATTAAGTGAGCATATCATCTACAATATAAATGAGAATAATTAATGTTGATATTTATTCTATATTTGTCTTTTATTATTCTTTTTTTTCTCTCTCTATCTCTCTCTCTTTTTAAATTTTAATTTTTTTTTCTCGCTTTACTTTAAATTTATTTATTTTATTTTTCATCAAAAGTATATTTTTAATATATATGTATACATGTAGTTCAAAAAATAAAATTAATTTTGTATATTTTTTAGTGATATTAAGAGTTCACAAATGAGATTATCAAAGATTCTCTACTACATTACTACTCTTAATATTAAAAAATTATTCATTATTTAAAATTAATTTTATAATTAAATTATATTTAAAGTGTTAGCTATATTCTATAATTAAATTATAGAATTTATGATTTTAAGCACGGATAAATTACTAAGTATTAAAGAATACATAGTAATCCAAAACTACTAATATCTATATAATAAAATAGTTTATATTTTTCAAAATGCCTTTCTCTCTTTTAACAATTTTGAAAAGAGTGACTTGAGCTTAATTTAACATTGGATCCTACAATTAAAAAGTCACAATTAAAAAGTAAATGCTATAGCAGAAAACTCACATTTTTTAAAAATATCTATATTCTCCAAAAAGAAAAATTGGGGCCAAAATAAATTTTATTATAATAATAAAATTAGTTTCGGTCCCGAAACAAGATCTTCCCGAATCCACGCGAACAGATCCTGGCCACAAATTCCAATTTTTGTTGTTTTCTCCTTTAATGAGGAGTGAGATTTTTTTACTTTTTGTTTCGCGTGTAGCATTCAAGGAATCTTTCAAAACCTTGTGTACCATGCAAATAAATGCAAATTATTGCTTTTTTTATTTAAATTTTTTTTTATATGTACCAATATCATTACAAATTTAGATATATTTTTCTCATATTTGGTGACTCTAGTAATTTTTATCACTTGTGTCACTAAAATTTAATTTTTATTAATTTTATAATATGTAGTTATATTTATCGCATATTTTTAATAAATTTAATAAATTAATTTAAATTTCATGAATTATTATTTAAAAATAATACTATATATTGATATTACCATTAAAAAAAAGACACAAATGCATATATTTTTTTAATTGATTCGAACGAGTTTTCTCATGTTAAGAGCATTGTAAATTAAATAACAGCATTATCAATATTATCTAATAATCATTCTTAATATATATATATATAAAATTAAAAAATTATTAATAAATTTTATTCAGAGAAATAACTGAAAAAATAACATATAAGGTCTTTATATAATAAATTTCAATAGTTTTTCAACTCAAAAGCTAGAAGATGACAAAAAAATAAATGCAGAGTTGGTAATGTGGTTAAGAAGAAGGATACAATTTTTTCCTATTTTATTTTTAAATAGTAAAAATGTAATATGAATATACAATGTTGGGGTTTTTAAATGCGCTCACTTTTTTATCTAATACATAAATATCTATAATTGTGAGTGTGTTAAGAAAAAAGTTCAGTGCGTTTAAAAACTCATATTTGTCTTTTTATTAAATTCTTTTCTTATTATGTAGTGGCGTCAAAAGATTATTCTTTTTATAAAATTCAAAAATTATAATTAATAATATTTTTTTTTCATTTTAATGGGTTCAATTGACACTATAACCTTGGTTATGACGTGTTGCCTATGTGAGAAAAATATGTTCGAATCTATGACCGATAAGTGCGGTAAAATTCAAAAAAAAAAATGGTCTGATTTTGGTGACGTTCTCTCCAAGTTTTTATGGAAAATAACTCTTTTGTCCTCCAGTGGCTTCCTTTTTAATGAGACCAGAAGAGAGCTCCCTAATTCGCGTGCATAACAAAACAAAATTTAATTCATTTAATTTTATTTTGAAAAAATATTATATTTTTAATATTTTTTAATAATTACAAAATAAATTATGAAAATAAAATGTATTAACTATGAGTTATAAGAGTTCAAGAAGATAATGAGATTTCAAAATACAAGAATAATAAAGTGGAAAAAAAAGAAGTAATGATTTATTTGTTTATTTTATTTTGTTTATTTTTATTTTTAGTAATTTTTTTTATTGACTCAAATTGTTATATTTTTTAGACTTTTTTCATTAGGACGATCTGAAAGAATAAATTTTTTTGACCCAAATATGAAAAAAGAATTGAAAGCACAAAAATAATCCATAATAATTAAATAAATCAAATTTTATATTATTTATTTTCGGTTTTAGCAAAAAATTTTAATCTTTTGATCAAATCAATTTATTTTTTAAATTTATTCTATCAAGACGACTCAAAAAAATAAAATATTTTAATTAAAAAATAGAAAAAATTTAGAAAAACAAAAAAAAAGTAAAAATAGTATAAATTAACTCAAATAGGGTCATTATAGACATAGATAGTCAACAATTAAACATTGTAACTAGGGAACAGACCAAGTAGATAGGGGCAACACTAGTGCATCAAACGACCTATCAATTTAAAAAAGTGTTAATTTTTTGAAATAAATTTTACGTATTAAACAGTTATCTCATGAAATTTTTATTTAAATATTTAATATTTTTTCAATATTC
>JAOTRH010068129.1:0-18088 GCA_034768845.1 Heliamphora exappendiculata | reverse complement strand
CCATTGATATAAAATAAACCAAATTCTCCCCCCCCCCCCCCCCCTCTTGGATTGCCTATTCATAACATATACAACTCCAAATGGTTAGATGAAATTCGAGGCCTTTTTCTGGTCGAGTTGTCCTAAATTCCCTTCTCAACTTCTCTAGTTCTTCTTGGTCGGTCATGTTCTCTTGGACGATGTCGATCAACTTTTCAACCTAACTCTGCCCTATGAACTCCATCATTTCTTGCACTCATGGCATCTTTTGTATTCATGTGTCTATGTGCCTTTTCCATTAATTAGGTCATGCGGGCTATAAGAGCCTTTGATAGAGAAAATAAGAACTTTGTAGGTTGTAGTCCTCCTATGAATGCCGTCAGGGCAACCTTGTCATCCACATCATCTGTTTAGAGGGCCTTGGCATTGAATTGCGTGACATAATCTATTAGCGGCTCTTCGTGTGCTTGCTTGATATTTAACTAATAGATAGCCAATCTCCGATGTCTTTGGCGTCCAATGAAATGACCAATGGAAAGCTTACTTCACTGGGAAAAATTGCTGATTGACCTCGGTTTGAGTCGGCTGAAGCAGACTCTTGCTGAGCCCTTCAAAGTAGTGGGAAATGCCCAACACATGATTTCATCCATGACAGTATAAAGGTGTATAAAGGCCTTGTAGGTTTCCAAGTGGTTAAGGGAGTCCTTTGTACCATTGAACGCTTCTATTTCAGGCATTTTGAATTTTTGTGGCAAAGATTTTGCCATCACTGATGAGGAGAATGGGAGATCTGTTCTCTGAACAAGCTCATCCACTCCTTCCACTATTTTTCCTTTTATAGCTTCCATAACGTTTTGAAGTTGTTCTTTTATGTCTCTCATTTTGGCTTCCAGCATTGCTAATGCTTCAATTTTCTCTTCCAAGGGGACTCTCGCTCCCCGAGGATGGGCTCCTTGTCCTAAGCTGACCTGGTGGCTTTCCAACTCTTTTTTGTCCTAGGGCTTGATATTTTGTCTTTCGTGCCTTTGCTGTTGAAGGGGAAAGACCTCCTTGTTTAAGGGGTCTGGCTGGCTTAAGCCACTGTGATTTGTGGGCACAGGTCTTCTTCCCATCATCCTTGGGCATTTAAGCATTCCGACTGTAACGCTCGTTCCTGGGCGTCAAACCGCTAGTGTAAAGTTTGTTGGGCAAGGTCTTTGATCATATGGATTAGGTTAGCCAATTGTCGATCTACGCGCTGGTTGTACTGTCCTCCCCCAAGAGGTGGTCGCTAGTGGTTATTTTCGGATGTTATGGCCTTTGTTTCCACCATTTAGACTCCAGAGCAAAATATTGTTCCCACAAATGGCGCTAAATTGATGCCTCATGAATATGGTGCGAACTAGAAAGGCAAGGTGATGTGCTGATAGCCGACCTATGAGCTGCTCAACACAATGATGCTTTCACACTTCTCTATTCTCTTACGAGATCTGAAACAAGATTAGATAAACTTGACACCGATGAGGTGCCTGACAACGACCCTCTGATGCCTAAGTTTAAGGCTCTTATTAACAATAATGATTAGAAAAAAGAGAAGAAGATTAGCTTTCTTATTCTTAATTTTCAATGGAGGGCTTGGTTCATTTATATAGAGTTTAACTTGTTATTTTTTCGGAGTGATTGATGGGAATCCTGGGATTTATTATAGCCGAAGATCATTCAACCAACCAAGATTCGTCTGAATTCAACTCGTGATTCTCGAATTCATATTCGGGTGGATTGGTTGTGGAATCGTGCCTCGGACCTATCAATTGGTGTTGGCCGATTAAGGTCTTTCCATTCTGAGGCGCCTAACCTAAGTACTCACATGCTAGTGGTCGATTAACCCTTTTTGCCTACCATATACATCAAATCTGATAAATAAATAATATCTTGAAATGAGTACAGCATGTTTGGTGCTCAATTGCTCCATTCTTTATCATCAAAATGTTACTAAATAACATTAGTCAACCCTTCGTCACTGATTAGGCTTCTTTGTTTAACTATTGGTATAGACACAAACATCACATTATATATATATATATTCTATTTCTTCATCTGAACCTTTCTGAGATACCCCATATTAGAACACACCCTATCCAGTTCAGTAGTTTGTGAATTACTAGCATTCCTAAAGTTACAGGGTGAAGCTAGCGTTATAGGGTGGCACAGTGATGAATTGATCTTTTTGGAGACCAAGGAAAAATTTTAATTTAGCAAGTAATAATTATTTAAAAAATGTAAGAGGACAAATGTTGGGTTTTTTTATTTATAGAAAATTGGGTAAACTTTTATAATATTGAAATATTTAAACTTAATACTATTATAATAATATAATTTATGTTAAAAAAACTTAGTAGGAATTAAGCTATACATCCTTACATATCTACCCACCTTTGTTGGTTATGTAGGGTTGCAAGATTTAAAGAAAAAAAAAAAAAAAAAAAAACTTTTGACTCTATCTATATTATCTATAAAGGGAATTCAAGAATTTAAGTCCTCTTATCTAATTTTAAGTTCTAAAATTACCTACAACTTAGCTGCTACATCCTTTATTAGTTAAATGGATAAAATTATAAATATTTTATATAACAATTATATTTTAATTTTTTAAAATTTTAAAAATATCTGTACGCTTGTATGCCACCCTTATAGTAAGAGAGATTATGGACACTAGACGGTGACAATTGTCCATTTAAGGTTATACATACCTATATGAAAAAGATATCTATATTAAGTAAATTCACACTGGATAATGGATTAAAAATGTAAAGATATTTGTATAAAATATATTAATATTTATAAAAATAGTAAGTTCTATTTGTAAAAAAATATTAATATTTTAATTATTTTGTCAGTATTATCCTATTATCTACCACACAATATATTATCTATTAAGGGAATTTAGGAATTTCGAAGCAGTGTTACATAATTTGAAGTTCTAAAATTACCCACAACTTAATTATTACATCCTTTATTAGCTAAAATGATAAAATTATTCTTATATAATAACAACTTTTTAGTTTTCTAAAATTTTAAAAATAACTGTCACCCTTCTAGTTGTGCTTAATGAGTTAATGTGGCTATTATTTGTATTTATTTATTTTTTGTATCGTAATAAAAGATTTTTTGAATGGCGTGAAAATGCCGCTGCATAAGCATAAAGGTGGAGTGGTTAATATATACCGTTGCTGTACATTCACTAAGAAAAATCTTTTTCACTTTACAAAGTTTTTTATTTATGTTGTTATTTTTAAGAAAAAGTTTAATTAACAGAGTGAAACTTCAGGATTAATAGCGATTATTATATTTTATTGGTAAGAATGTGTATTTTTTAAAATTTTTTATTTATCAAAGTACATTCTTACCATTAAGATATAGTGATCAGCGATTAGTTATGTAGTTTAATTCTAATTATTTAAAATTTATTATTACGTACCGTCGAATGAACGATAGTTAGCAGGACAGTTTTACCATTATCTCTTCCATTATCTCTTTTAACCAACATGCATGTTATGCAACACAAGTGGTCATTTTGAATTAAATGACTATTTTGCACTCCTTAAACAAAATGTTTTCACTTGATTTTTTGAGGTAAAGTTTTCACTTGATTTTTTGAGGTAAAGATTCCACTTTAGGCTAATTTTCTAATCCTAAAACATTTAAAACTAGTGTGTATTTCATTTTGTAAAATGCTTCTCTTAAATGCATAACGGATTTAAGAGGAAACTCTATCCGGAAGGAGATTCTCTCAAAGTGATTAATACAATTAAATCGGATAAAAAAAATCTCTTTCACATAGGCAATATCATTGATGAAGGACGTCCCTTTCTTCCTACCTTCACATGTTCACATATAAAGCGAAAAAGAAATGTGGTAACTCAAGCTCTATCACGGCCGACATTCTCGTTGGAACAATGCAAATTTTAATTCACAACTATGACAATTCACATTCGTGAATTAGTATCTAAGGATAGAATGCCTGATTAAGTTTCTCATGTATCTCTTCTGATAAAAAAAAAAATGCATTACGACTTTAAAAGAATAACCCAAATAAGGTAAGCATTTATTGAACTCAAGTGTTTGTTTGAGAGATAAATTAAAAAATACAAAATACTTTCAGATATATAGGTGAATATGAAATACAATAGATATAACTTTGAATATGTATTACTAGAAATATTTTATACCATGTTTGTTTATGACCGGATATAAATGAATGGTGTATAATTTTTTTAGGAATAAAAATTGATTTTCTATATTTGCCCTTGCCCAAATTTGATAATTCCTAAATTACCCTCAAACCTCCTTAGCACCAATTATGATAATTCCTTTTATTTTATTTTTTCATCTCAACTCAAATATAATTATATTTTGAAAAATATTTGCTGAATTATCATGGAAATAGAGAAAAAAAAATGGGACACATTAGGAGACTACTGTAGGCACTGATGATGTTTGTCATTACTGAAACTCGTAATTTATATATTGTACTTTGTAACAGAAGTTGTGAGTATTTAATAAAAATTATAACTTGTAACTGAAATAGAGAAAAAAGTCATTATAATTTGTCCTATAAATTGTTGATGCTTGAAAAATATTATAATTTATAACTAAAATTAATAATAAAAAAGTAAAAATTACTACTAGTAGTTTTGCCAAACACCCTAGTAATGGGTAGAATGGGAACTATATGTGATTTTTCTTTTTACCTTGTATTTTGTCGGGGCGTGAGTATTTATTTTTCTAAAAGTGGGCGTGATATTAATGAGAATGGGAGATAATAAGATAGATACCAAGAAAATAATTTAAGTGAATTAGTAAAACTAAAAATATAAAAGAAAATTAATATTTTAAAATTTAAAATCTTATTTTTTAATTTTAATTTTAATTAATATTATTGAAAGTGGGACAGAGTAAAATAAAGTGGAAATCAAAGATGGAGATTTGAATGCTTCTCTTATTTGACTTCTCAACAGTTTAGCAAAAAGGCGGCTTTTCTTCTCAGATTTGGACTGAAGTGTCCGATTATCAACTAAGGTGGTGATTTGCAACTTGACTTTTTCTTTTTTTATTAAAAATATTAAAAAGTTAATATTGTTTATTTAAAAAAAATTAAAAAGTTAAAAAATTAAAACGTTAAATTAAAATATAAATTCTCATAATATTTTATTTAAATTTTTACTACTTTTAAAATATAATAATATATTTTATTTATAACTTATTTATTATTACGACCACCTATATATAATTATTAATATGAAATATATAGAAAGTAAAATTGTCTACTTTAAACAAAAAAAAATTTAAATTTTTTATCTAAACAATTAATTTTAAAAAAGCTAACTTAAAAACTAAATAACCAAAGAACCTACTTTAAACTAAATTTTGCTTTTTAGCTGAAAATGCAAAAAAGTCAAAAAAAATTAGTTTTTAAGCTAGTTGTTAATCAAGCCCTATGGTTGGACTAAAAAACTTGTGGCTTTTGTTTGGAGTTTTTGTTTTGTTTTTTATGAATTTTTTTATATTTTGGTTTAGTTTTTTTTTTACTTCTTTGTGATTAGAGAATTCTAAAAAATACGCACATTATGGCTAATTTTGAAAAAAGTTACTAAAAACGAAAAAACTAAGAAAAAAAATTAAAAAACCTACTAAGTTGGCTTTTTGGGTCTTATATGAACTTTTTAAAGTTTTGATCAAAAAATTTTATTTTTTTATGTTTTCATAAAAAGAGGGATCTAAAAAATACAATTATTTGGGCTAATAATAAAAAAAATTTACTAAAAATAAAAAAAATATCTGTAAAAACAAGAAAGTCTAAACACAAGTTAGCCTACGTTTGAACTAAAAAGCCTACTCCCTTTTTTTATGAATTTTTTTTTAATTTTTTTTGAATTTATTCTTATATTAGCTTTTAATCTTTTTATTTCTAGGTTCCTTGTGATGACCCAATTGTAAAAAGTATGCTCGTTAGGATCAAATTTAAAATTTTTTTACTAAAAACACAAAAATTAGAAAAAAGTCAAAAAACCTGCTTAGGTTGGCTTTTTTTTTTGTCTTATATGAACATTTTTTAGGTTTTGATCAAAAAAATTTATTTTTTAATTTTCTTATGATTGGAGAAATCTAAAAAGTACACGCGTTTAGATTAATACTGAAACTTTTTTACTAAAGATGAAAAAAATTACAGAAAAAAGCTATTCTAAATACAAGCTAACTTAAAAGTTAGTTTATTTTTTGTATTTTTAGTCAAAAATTTAAATTTAATTTAAAATAGGTTGTTTAATAACTTAAGTTTTAAGCTAACTTTTTTGAAATTGATTATTTAGGTAAAAAGTTAACTTTTTATTTTTTTGTTCAATTTGAACAATTTTACTATTCTATATATTTGATATTAACAATTAAATATAGTTGTTAGTGATAGTAAATAAGATATGAATAAATAGTATTATTGTATTTTAAAAGTTGTTAGAATTTAAATAGAATATTCTAAGAATTGACGTTTTTATTTGACTTTTTAACTTTTTAATTTTTTTTTTACCAAACAAATTATATTGGTTTCTTTGTATTTTTAACAAAAAAAACTAAAACACTAGAGTTATCAAACGGGCCAAAGTCTATGTTTGTTTTAAAAAGCATTATCAGATTAAATCTAAAAAATATAGCCCTTCAGGCCAAAGGTTAAAAAAGTTCCCAGGAGATCAAGAAAATCAAAAAATGCCAAAAGGCCTATTAAATTGGCTTTTATGTCTTATCTGATTTTTTAATTATTTTTTGGTCGTAATATTTTATTTTTTAAAAAATTTTTTATGATAAGAAAATTTTAAAAAGAAATACTTATTTGGTTTAATGGTAAAA
Source organism: Heliamphora exappendiculata (assembly GCA_034768845.1). Taxonomy (NCBI): domain Eukaryota; kingdom Viridiplantae; phylum Streptophyta; class Magnoliopsida; order Ericales; family Sarraceniaceae; genus Heliamphora; species Heliamphora exappendiculata. The sequence goes on along the minus strand of JAOTRH010068129.1, from coordinate 11,233 downwards.
TAATTTTTCTAAAAATAATAAAAATGTATAAAAAACTAGACTAAACCTACACTAATTTAGTTGAATTTATTTTTGAATTTAAAATAAGTTTACTTCAATGATTTAAGTCATTTGTTTTATTTTTCTAAATATGTAAATTATTCATACAAAAATTTAATTTGATTGCATATCATTTTAAGTGTCTAAACAAATCATATTTGTACAAATTTAATAATATTCAATCAAATTTATTTTTTATCTACACAAAAAATAATTAAATAAATAACTCAAAATTAAAAAAATAAATTTATTTTAAGCTCAAAATTAATCCAACCGAACCAGAATTTGTATGTGTTCTTTAGCGGTTTACCCAAATCCTATTAAACTTTTCTGTGTGTTCTTTGGATTCTCTATTCGTGGGCACGAGACTCTTGAATTTGCAAGTAAAGAAAGGCCAAATTGACAACAATTTTTTTAACTTTCTACATTTATGTCTATTTTGTTTATATATAATTGACTGTTTTGAATGTTTAAAAATTTTGATTTTTAAAAAAATTAATTTAAAAAAAAGAAAAAAAAAAAAATTAGATATTTAAAATAATATTTTAGAGTAATTTTTTTTTATTTATTAAAATATCAAAAATGTATTTATTTCTAGTTTTTAAATTATAGTGTCTAAGATATTTGTATATTTTTTTTTGTGTGAATAGAGTTAACTTTTTAAAGTAAGAGTATTATAGTAATTTTGTTTTAAAAAAAGTTAGAGTGTTTAAGATATATATTAATTTTTTTCTTAAATTAAAAAATAAAAAAAATTAATTAACTTTTTTAAAATCAAATATCGTAACTTAAAAGTCGACTTTATTTGCAAAAAAATAAATAGCTTAAATGCAATTCCAAATAGGTCCTAAACTTAAAGGCCGATGCCTAAGTACTTTGGCTTTTAAATGTTTAGTTTTTTTTTCAAGAAAAAGAATACAAAAGTTGGAAAATTTGGTATAATTTTTTATAGTAATTTTTTTTGTATTTTGTATTTTTTATTAAAATATTTAATATATTATTATTATTTTTTTGAAATTGTAGTGCTTAGAATATTGACACGATTTTTTATTTTATTTTGTTTTGTAAGAAGAGTTAACTTTTAAATTGAGGATATTATAATAATTTTAATTTTAAAAAATAAAATATTAAAAATGTGTATGATTTTTTTTTTTAATTGAGAGATAGAAAAAATATTAGTCATCTATTTTTAAAAATCAAACAATATGGGGAAGTGAACCAATAGGGTCAACGTACGAGATAATTGACCAAAGAAAAAAAATAAAAAATAAAAGTAAAATTGAACCCAACATCTTTTTGCAAACAGCCAAGGGAATGTTCTTTATAAATCTTTCAAGCTCATAAATGGAGAGTCTATTTTGTATTGGACAATGATTTATTAGACTTTGTTTGGTAACGACCTTTTAAGTTAAATTTTTTGTTTTTATTTAAAGTTAAAAAAGTCAAAACCATCATTTGAAGATTTAAAAGTTTTAAATCTTTTAGCCTTTTTGTCTTTTTTACATAAAATAGTTTTGCATATTTTTTAAAAATATTATAATTTTTATTATACATATATATTTTTATAAAAATTATATTTTTAAAATTTACTTGTCAAAATTTATCAAACAAAATCCATATTAAATATAAAGTTATAAAATATATTTTTTTTATAGAAGTTATGTTAATTCTAAAAGATATAAAAAATTATGTAAAAAAGCAAAAAATTTAAAGGGCTAAAAGTCTTTAAATTGGTCCGAGCTTGCCGTCAACGGGTCCTTAGTAGTAAGGAATGAGTTCTCCGACCTAAAAATTCCTAAGGTGAACATGCTTGTTATAGAATTTTGAGAGCGGTTGGTGATAAGTTGTCAGCTTGACCAGAGCTCGATCTTTTCTTTTTTCGGCCAGGTCTAGGTCTCTCGCAATGTTGAGGTTGTTGTCCCCAGACTCGAAAGCTTCAGTTCAGATAGTTGGTAGCTCGACCTTCAGTGGAATTACTGCTTCCACGCCATAGGCCATTGTGAATGAAATTTCCCCTATTGACCTTCTAGGGGTTGTTCGATATGTCCACAGTACTGAGGGGAGCTAGTTCACTCATTTTCCTTTTGTTTTCTCTAGCCTTCTCTTGATTCTTGATAGGATTGTTTTGTTAGAGATCTTGGTTTGCCCATTGCTCTGGGGAAATGAGGGGGTCGAGAAGTAGTTCCTTATCTCTAGCTCCGAACAGAAAGTCCAGAAGAGCCAACTGTCAAACTGTTTCCACTTGTTGACCACCAAAGCCCGAGGTGTGGTTATGATGTTCTTCCACATGAATTTTTTAGCGTCCATGTCTCTGATGTTGGCCAGCAATTATGCCTTGAACCATTTGGAGAAGTAGTATGTTGCCACTATTAGGAACTTCTTGTTGATCATTTCTTTATGCAGTGGTCTCACAATGTTAAGCCCCTAGTAGGAAAATAGCTTTGGACTTGTGATATGTTTGAGATCTTTTGCTAGTTGTCTATGTAGGGGTGCAAACTTCTGGCACTTTTCGCATTTCTGAGAATAAATCTGAGTATCCTTCTGCATGTAGGGCCACCAATAACCTTAGCTAATGGCTTGATGAGCCTTGACATCTCCTAGTGTGGCTTCTGCACATCCCTTCATGTAGTTCGTATAAGAAATCTTGGACCTTGTTCGGATGCACACAGAGCAAGTATGGTTTAGAGAAAGATCTCTTATACAACTGTCCACTTAAGAATATCCAGAATCGCGCGGCCTTGTGCTTGACCTTATGTGCTTATCTTTTGTCTTCAGGGAGTTGGTCATCTCTCAAAATTTTGATGATGGGGTCCATCCAGCTCAGACCCTCCTCTTCTTTTATAGTGCAGACTTGCTTGGGCTCGAGCTCGATGCTTGGCTTCTCCTATTCTTGTACTTCGACAACTCTCTTTAGCTTAAGCTCTGAGGCTAGCATGGCTAAGGCATTTGCATTCCCTTCCTTGTTGATTTGCTAAACCTGGACTACTTCAAAGCTCTTGAAGAGCTCAAGAGCTAGGGAGAGGTAGGCTGCCATCCTTTTATCTCAGGCGTTGTACTGACCTATCAGTTGATTCACCACGAGCTGAGAGTCACAAAAGATTCAAAGAAGCTTAGGTTTTAGCAGCTCAGCGCTTTTGAGCCCAGCCAATAGTGCCTCATACTCGGCTTCATTGTTAGAGGCTGGAAAGCCCAACCTAATGAAGTGTTTGATGATGGCTCCCTCTAGTCAAATGAAGACCACTCCTATTCTAGAGCCCTTTTGATTCAAAGATCCATTCGTATATAACTTCCATTATGCCTCTGCATCTTTGGCTTCAACTCCTCCACTAGCCTCTCTTTCCCCCCTTAGCTCGGGCTGGGCCAATTTTGAGGCCGAACTAATCGATATGTCTGGCCTCGAGAATTCTGCTACAAAATCTGCGAGAACTTGACCCTTAATTGCCGTCCTCAGCCTGAATTAAATGTCATACTTGTAGAGCTCCACTGCCTATTTTGCTACTTTTTTTGAGAAGTCCGCCTTGCGTAGAGTGGCCTTTAATGGGTAAAACGTCATGACGATGATTCGGTGAGCTTGGAAATAATGAACTAACTTCCTTGAAACCATCACCAGGGCTAGAGCTAGCTTCTCCAAGGGGAAGTATCTTGTTTCTGCGTCCAAAAAGATGTGGCTTATATAATAAATCGGGCTTTGCTCAGCCTCGTCAAACCGCAGCAGTACCAAGCTTACCTAATGCTCGAAGACGGCAAAATACATATATAGCTCTTCCTTAGGGAACGACTTAGAGAGGAGGGGCTGTGGCCAAATACTCCTTTAACTCATGGAGTGCTTGGCTGTAATCCTTCTCCTATGCAAATCTTTTCCCTTTCTTAACCAATCGAAAAATGGGTTGCACTTATGTGATGATTTGCTGATGAATTTATTGAGCACAGGTGCCATTTTAGTCAGCCTCTTCACCTCTCGTATAGTTTTGGGTGGCTGTATATTCTTCACGGCCTTTATCTAATCAAGATCGGCTTCAATGCTTCTTCTGCTTACCAAGTGCCCTAGAAACTTTCCTGATTCAACCATGAAGGCGCACTTTGACGCGTTTAGCCTAAGCTGGTAGGTCTTTAGCACCTCAATTGTGGTCCTCAGGTCGGCCATGTGGTTGTCCTCCTACTTAGTCTTCACCAGCATGTCATCGATGTAGATTTCTATGCTGTAACCCGGCATGGATTGAAACATTTTGGTGACTAGCCTTTGGTATATTGTCCCAGCATTCTTGAGGCCGAACATCATCACTTTGTAACAATATAAATTCCAAGGGGTGATAAAGTTGGTCTTCTTCTGGTTGGCCAAGCTTAGAGCAATATGATGGTATCCCTTATAAGCGTTGAAAAAACTCATTTTTCTCTCCCTCCCAGCTGAGTCCACCAATAGATCAATCTTGGGTAGGGGAAATGAGTCCTTAGGATAGGCCTTATTGTGGTCGGTGAAGTCCACACAAACTCTCCACTTTTCATTTTTCTTCTTTACAACCACAATATTAGAGAGCCAGAGTGGGTACTGTACCTCTCTGATAGCGTCTGCCTCATGTAATTTCTCAACCTCTTCTAGCACGGCCTGTGAGTGTTAGGTTGATGACCTTCTCCCGTCCTACACAATGAGCTTCTGTGTTGGATTGATGTTGAGCTCATGCTGGATCACCTCGGGGTCTATGCCTGGCAACTCATAGGGTGTCCAGGCGAACACCTCAATGTTTGATTTTAGAAAGTCCACCAGCTCAACCTCTTCCTACTCGGCATGCTTGAGCCGAGAAAGAAGAAGTGCTCTAGATCATCATCCTCAAGCACAATCTTCTTCAATAGCTCCACAACCTTTTCTTTTAGAACCTTGCCCATATCTTCCAACGTCGGTCTATCCTAGAGCTCCATTACACACACCTGCTCATCCATGGATAGGCAGGCTTTTCCTTTGACAGCGTCCATGAAGCATTGCTTAACCATGGCCTGATCACCTCTGACTGTCTCCACTCATCTAGCGGTTGGGAACTTCAAAACCTAATAGCATGCAAAATGGATGGCTCTCAATTGGTGCAGCCATGCCCCTCCCATTATGGAATTGTATGGGTAGGGCACATCTACTACCAAGAACTCAATGTTCTTCACATGGGTTCCTGTTTTGACTGAGAGGGTGATTCGTCCCAAGGGAAGGATGGCCTGCCTATTAAACTCGACCAATGGGGTGTATGACTTCTGAACGTCCTCCATTTTATGGCACAACTTGAAGAAGAGGTCAGAATACATTACCACTGCCGAGCTCCCTTGATCTACGAAGATGCGCTTTATGTTATATCTACCAATTCTGAGAGTAACCACGAGTGCAACGTTGTGGGGATGCTCCACCCCATCCATATCGACATCGGTGAAGGTCATTTTCCCGGCAGAGTACTCACTACTTGGCTCTTTTTGCTTGCTCGGCTCCTTATGGCTAAGCTGAGTCTGCATTACCTCTTTCCTGTGTGTGGCCTCTCGATTTCTCATTTTGACCTCATTTGCTGTTCCTACCTTGGGGGATGCGTGAATAATGTTTATGACTCCCACCAATTCATCTACGGCCACCTCTTACTCGGCCTGGGTTGTGGCATGCTATTTGACCCTAGTCATTTCTTTGTCAATAAATTGCCCGATATACCCAACCTTAACCTGGTCTTCAAGAAACTTCCTGAATTACATGCAGTTCTCCGTTATGTGCCCATGGTCTTTGTGATACGAGCAGCGCACCTTATCATTTCTCTTGGTCAGGTCCCCATTTATTTTTCGGGCCAAGCAAACCACGGTTTGTTTTTTATCTGGGGGAGGAGTCTATAGATGGATTCTTTGAATACCGTATTGGCCACTTCATAGCTAGCCCTTAGCCTTTCCAGTTCTATATCCCTCTCGAACTTCTTTTAGGGCTTCTTGCTCTCCTTCTCATCTTGGGCTTCCCTCTGACCTGCTTGCATTGGTACCTCGGCCACTACTTTTCCCATGTCCTCCTCAACTTTGGCATACTGCTCGATTCTTTGCATGAGCTTGGCCATCCCAGTGGTCGGCCTTTTGGTATGGGATTGCCTTAGCTTGTGGGTTTTCTCGAGCCTGAGCTTGAATGAGGCCACGACGAGCTGCTCGTTGCAATCGTCTATGTCATTGAAGGTCTCCCAGTAGCACCGAGCATATGACCTCAAGCTCTCGTTATTCATCTTCTTCAAGTTGAGCAGAGAATCAATCTCCCTCGGCTGCCTGCTACTTGTAATGAACCTTGTTGTAAACAGCTTGGCCAGCTATTTTCAGCTACCAACAGACCCAGCTGGGTGCTTATCGAACCACCTTAGGGCAACCTCGCCGAGATTGAAAGGGAGCACTCTACACATCAGGGCATCTTTCTAGTTATAGAGGGCTCTTAGAAAGTTTCAGTCACCAAAGTTCAATCTCTATGATGGAAAAATAGACCCCACTCAGCTTGAATGAGGCCACGACGAGCTGCTCATTGCAATCGTCTATGTCATTGAAGGACTCCCAGTAGCACCGAGCATACGACCTCAAGCTCTCGTTATTCATCTTCTTCAAGTTGAGCAGAGAATCAATCTCCCTCGGCTGCCTGCTGCTTGTAATGAACCTTGTTGTAAACAGCTTGGCCAGCTATTTTCAGCTACCAACAGACCCAGCTGGGAGCTTATCGAACTACCTCAGGGCAACCTCGCCGAGACTGAAAGGGAGCACTCTACACATCAGGGCGTCGTTCCAGTTCTAGAGGGCCATTATTTGTCTAAAATGCCTAATATGCCTCATGGGGTCTATTTTTCCATCATAGAGATTGAACTTTGGTGACTGAAACTTTCTAAGGGGATCTACACCATCTACCTCCCTGGTGAAGGGGGAGGCCGAGATCTGCTCAAGTGCCTTTCTGGCCAAGTCTTGGGCTGACCTCCCCAAGGGTGGCTAGAGCCTTTCCTCGAGTTAGAGATGCAACCATTACTTGAGATCCTCCTTCTCTTCAGCATGTCCAAGCACGCGCTTGGGCTGGTGCTCTTCCAGCTGCAGGTTTGCCTCTGAGACGTGGGAGTTGCTAAAGGTTTGCGTCTGGTAAGGCCTTCCTCTTTTAGACCCCAAGACACGACTTCTCTCTGGGGCTGTGGTTTTACAGTCCCGTGAGGGGTCATTTCTCCTTTGACTTCGGCTTGCTTTGCGTTGATCAAGACGCACTCCTACGCCTTGTTCAGATCATGGGGGATCCAGTTGCTCCTTAGTCATGTGCCTGTGGTCCACCCGAACTCTTATCTCTCGCAGCTCGTGCTGGAGCCTTTCTAACTACTGGTCATGTCTATCCAACTCATCCTGGTATTGCTTCACCACTCTCTGTAGAGAATAGCATGGTAGGTAGTCCCATTGGGACAGTGTAGTTTGATGAGAGCTCCCATTATGAGTCTCTACCCTTCTTCTGTTCACTATTGAACCCCCAACATGGATTTTGGAGTGTATAGGGTGCCTTTGCCTTTGGTGGCTCCTTGGGTGATTTGTTGAGTGTGAAGCTCATGCATGTGAGATGCAAGACATTTCCTTCGTTCATCATAGGTGTGGTTCTCTCGGCTAGTCATGGAGATGTTCTTCGTAGTTTTTCCACAAACAGCACCAAATTATAGAGTATTAAGATTGGGATCTACGTATTCCATCTACGCTGGCTAGTCCAATTCAAGACGTCGTCCATGTGCGCCTACACAAGAAAGGAGTGAGATGTTCCATAGGTGTCTTTATCGGTGGGCCCTCCGACAATTAAAGTAACATTTGTTTTAGAGAGAGAAAGGAGAGTAAATAATTTGGCAGAGTTTTTGCTAATATGATAAAATGCATACCTTTGTCTCTTAGTCTGTTGGCTATTTATAAGGCAGAATATATTTGACCCGCTTGTAGGGTCTGACTTGACCCGACCCAACCTGAGCAGATCATGTTGTCCTTTCTTTGTTCTCACTCAAGTTGTTAGAACTTGATAGTAACTTATCTATAAAATCATGTCTTCATGTCTCTCTGTCTATTCTTTTTGTCATGTCAGACGACTTACCCCCAGACCCTGTATGAGGTATGGTTAATCACTTCAGACACCATGCACCTTATGGCAATTAGGTTGTCCCCTGACTCTGCAATAGAGTCAGTGGGCTCAGACCTGCAAACACTGAGTTCAGACGTAAGTGCTATTAGGGTTGGTATACTGAAAATCATATTTTTAGTATTTAATTTTCTTTTTAATAAAATTAATTTTTTATTTTATGAGAATCTTCATGAACAATGTATGTATATTATTTCTTCTAATATTATGTATGGATGTGCTTTATTCTGTGCACTATTTAATCTGGTGTATAGACTATGGCTTACATACAAAAAATTAGATTTTAGGTTTTTGCATAATATAAGTTTTATATTTACAATTTAGATAAAAATAGATATACTATCGATACGATTGTAGTACAGAGTTTTAGTAATCATGTCTTGATTACGAAAAATAGATAATAGTATCGTCTATGTTTCCAACTCTATGTACTAGTACACTTTGTGTGTATTGAACGAGACATATTGAGGTAATTAATTTTATACTGACTATATAAATTAATTCACACACAAGATTATTATTAATAATGATTATACTCTTAATCCTGAAATAATTATTAATTTGCGTATATTTAACATTTATTATTTTGATTCATTAGAGGGTGCGATCTTATTTGGATTTATATTTTTGGTGAGTTGAATAGCGGTATTATTTATACGGTGAATATTAATTATTGACGGAATCCACGTCTTGAATGATCGGGATTGATGATACCCAATTGAGGAAGCTTTATAAGTTTTGATCGGACCAAACTCTATAGGTGAATTTGATTATTCGGCAGTCAAATAAGTTAAGTAGAAGGGTTTAAGAAATATTAAGATCTTGATTAAAATAAATTATTAGTAATTAAATTTAATTGACGGGTATCGAGAATTTTAACGTTGGGACAAATGTTAAGTATTTAATAACAGGAGCTCAATGCAAGAAAGTCTTGAGATTATGGGTCAGAGTGCAATTATAGTTTTTTACTGTTGTGAACTATAATTCAGTATTTTATGAAAATTACAGAAATTGCTGCTAATTTTTTATAATTTCAGATATCGCTAAGAGATTTGCTTAAATGCAGAAACTGATGATGGGTGTCTGTGTTCTACTGAAAGTCTTACTCATAATTACTCTATAGGTCCTTGCTGTAGTCATATAAATATACAGGTTGGCTAAACCAATTTCATAACTTGTCTTTCAAGACTAAAGCTATTCAGGTTCTGCCGATATGAGTTCTCGATAGTCCGTAACCCACACTATGTTTGGAAATCGCATAGGAAAATACAGTAGAAGATCTGACGAGAGCTTTAACTCGAAAACAAAATCGTAGTTGAAGATTCGACCGGTAAAAATGTATTTCTTCTAAATTAAATGTGGTTGCACGGGCTTAAATTTTGATTAATCAATATCAAAAATTGTATCTGAAGCCTGTTTCGGCATTTGCTCGTTCGATTAATTTTTTACCAAAAATCGTTTACAAAAATATTGATCTTGGCAGTTTTACCTCCAACAATTGGTATTAGAGTCATTTTGTTTTTGTTTACGATTATTGGGGTTGAGTAATTTTAGAACTGTGCTAACTATTATTTTGTTGGCATTCTAATCTTGATTTTATGATCATCATATTATTATTTATGTTTAATTGAATGGGTTTGTATGATGATTAATTTTTTTTCAATTACGGGAGTTGATCGTGATAGATTGAATACGAGTTTTCGGGACATAGGATCGATGTAATAGTTACTTTTTTTAATTTTAAATATATGTTTAGATTATTTAAGAACAAATTGAATATATCCATGAACACGAAAAATAGGTAGCGACACCAACGGTGGTTTCGGGAGTTTTGGGCCACGGATCGCGATAGTTTTTTACATTTTTTTACTTATTTTTCAGCAGCGTTTTCTTCATATTTTAGGCTTAAAATAGTATTAAAAATAGTCCAAAAAATAGAAAAAAGAATTGCATAAAAAATAGCCTTGCCACATCGGTTTTAGGCCATTTTTTGTGAGTTTTTCTGATCTTTTTTAGATTGTTTTCGAACAGATTTTTTGGCATAAAAAAGAAATAAAATATCACTAAAAATAGTCTAAAAAGTGGAAAAAATTGGCCAAACAATTCAGGAAAAAATGGGACAGCGGTGGCATTTGCTGGCGGCGACGACAGGCAGCTTTCAGGCTATTTTTTGGGCATTTTTCGGACTGTTTTTAAGGCGTTCTTCAAAGCAACATGTGGCTGGATATTTGAGCTATTTTTTAAAATAAAATGGACATGAAAAAAGCACCGAAAAAAGCCCAAACAATGGGCTGAAGGGGTGGCGGTGCTGGTGGTGCAGCGGCATTGTTTTCGAGCAATTTTTTTTGCTATTTTTGGGGTATTTTTCGAGCATATTTTTTAACCAAAAAATACTAATTTTTGAGAGCTTTCTTTTAGTATAAAAAATGTCAAAAACGGAGTTCGAATGAGGCAACAAAAGCCACCTTAAGGTGGGGGCACCGGCGGGTTGGTGGTGGCCGGGGGTTTTGAGTTAGTCTGGAGCTATTTTTTAACTGTCTTCTGATATGTGGGAGACTAATACGATATATCAGTATATATCGAAGTGTATCAGGTATACTGATGCATTCGGGACACAAAAATTAGAGATGATCAAAGATTGGTGTAGCATATCTACAATAGGAGTTTGAAACTCAAGAGAGTTTCTATTCGATCATAAAATTGGAATATATTCATGTCGTATTTATATATATATATGAATTGCGTGAATGTATATCTATTTTATTTTCTCCTATTAATTTAATTAATTTAAGATTTTTAATTTTAATTAAAATATTTTATAATAAAAAATATGGTAAATTATACTTACACCCCTTGTATTTAAGAACTCTATCACTATTACCCCATCTATTCTTTGAAATATCACTGCACTCTCTTACTTTTTAAAAATTGTAACACTTAGATCCAAATTAACTTTCCGTTAATGGAAAACACAGTTTCAATAGTGTTTTCACTATTTTTTATTTTTTTATTTTTTTAATTACAAAATCTTATTTAAAATTTTATAATTAAAAAATAAAAAATTACTAAATA
>JAOTRH010068118.1:0-18088 GCA_034768845.1 Heliamphora exappendiculata | reverse complement strand
TACGGTTGCGAGGAGAAGAGGATAATTAAATCGGGTTGTCAGTAACCTAATTTATTTATCGGGAATCCATATCTTAAGCATTGGGAGAATTTAGTACATTAGATAATTGGAAACTCAAGGTATAATTTGAGTTAGGGCTGGGAGTTCAATCAGGACCTTTAGTGTAATAAGTTCTGATTCGTACAGGAAAGGATCTAACTTGGGGACAGCGTTAGGGATATTCAATTTTCTCGTGCGGTTAATCCGAGTCCTATACTTCCTCGTGATCCATCACGTAGCCCATAATACCTACGAATATTTTTCTTATTGGTTTCGGTAATTATTTAATTTAATTGGAATGCTGATTTTGCCGCCGGAAATATTCGGGAATTAAATTAAATTAATGAGGGGTGATTTTGGTATTTGGCACACCTAGGGTTTACTCCCTAAGTGGCCGGCCCTAGGAGATGATGAGATTGATTATTTATGTTAAGTATATCGCTTTATATCCTTTTAGGAAAGAGAGCATATACTTAATATAATTTTGATATATTCTTATATAATTTTGATATACCTTATAGAAAAAGAGAGAGGCTTATCTTTGTCTTCAGTCCCATAATAGATTGGACTAGTCATTTTAACTTATTTCGGGTTTAAAATGGGTTTATTTTGATAATTTAAGTTATTTATTTTATTATTTTTATTATTTAGATTATCGATGCAAAAAATTAAATTATTCATATATTTTTCGGTGTTTAAACAAATTACATTTCTTTTTTAGAAATGACCTATGTTTCATGTCACGGTTATTTTTTCTTAACACAAATATTTTAAATAAATATTTTTCACATTGAGAATAATAAAATGACAGCTTAGATTATAAAAATGGGCCGATTTTGGGGCCAAAATAAACTAAGTTAGACTGGTCGAGTCTAGTTAAAGGCTGAAGACAAGTCATACCGTAAAAAACAAAAAACACAAAGTCACGGACAAGATCGATCCGGTTTTGTTTCTTATAAATGGGTTTGGTTTCAATTAAAAGTAGGGGCGTAAAAATGGTCCGAGACCCAACAGGAGCCTGAAGTTCGTCCGAAACCTGTTACTGTGTGGGCTTGACCCGGCTCGGCCCGGCCCGTACTACTCACGGGCCAGTCTTAGGCCGCACCCCCAAGCCCGTGGGCCAACTTGGCCCGGCCCGAGGCCCGCCCGCCCAAAAGCCGGCCACAGGCCAGGCCTTAGGCCCGCTGTTAGGAAGAGGTAGGGAGCCTCAGGGCGTGTACTGTGTAAGGTTAGGTTAGGTTATGTTAAGAAAGAAAAGAAGAAACAGCCAAGGGCGCCGCAACATAGCCCTAATACTCCTACATAGCTGCCGCCCCCTTCTCTTCTTTGGCAATTAATTTGGCCTTTTTGGAGACTATTATGTGAGAAGAAACCAAAAGGAGAAATAACACTTCGATAGAAATCGGTACCCACACATCATGTTCGTCGTAGTGCGTCCAGATTATACGTGAGAAGATTGCAAGGTCGTCTTCAACGTATTCGGGATTTCTTGAAATTTTTTGACAAGTTTCAAAAGGTATTAAACTATAAAAATCATTTTAGTTTTCGTTTTTCATGAAAATCGCATAGGTCGTTTTTTACGGTCACGACGTCGATTCAATTTGTTTTTCTGCTACGCGGCTCCCTCTCTCCAACAGTAGGGACATACTCTGCGCACGTTTTCAGACTTACACCGAGGAGCAATGGAAGCCCAACTCAACACACCCACTGCCACGGTACATCTAAGGAGAATATTTAAAAATCCATCGTAGATCAACTTCGAAAACCCGTAAAATAATTTATACAACACATGTATAAAAGAGATCCAATCTATCAAAATGGAGATCTAAAACCATTTTCAAGAAAACGTTTAAAAGGCGAGACTCAATCCCGCGGGTTAGCATCAAACCTCTAAAAAGACATTTTTCACCATTTTTACAAAACTCCTCGTTTTCAAACCTTCTTTTGAAAACTATGGATACCGCGTATCCGAAACATGTATACAACCGAAAAAAGGCGTAAAAACGCTATTTTTACCCAAAAACTACAGTTACACATGAAAATCACATTTGATGTATTTTCTACCCAGTGAAAATACATATAATCACATATATCACCCTTATACAGTAGTAGGGTCTAGAATCCTACCTCAGCGAGTCAAAACTCGAAACCTCAAAAATTAAATCTTGGCGAAACAAAAATTTATCCAGATATATACGAAGCCCCCGGCACCAACATCGAGGACCCACTATCGGATTACTAAAAATTGAGTTCCGGGCCCGCAGAAATCTAGAGAGAAGGTAGAGAGAATTGAAACTTAGCTTAAAAGGAATATTTTCCAAAATATCTCCAAGCCTGATATTTATAGAAAAACTCCAAAATCCTCCAAAATCCACAGTTCAGTCAACTGGACCCCCACTCCAGTCGACTGAACAACGTACTGAAAACATGAAAATTGCCCAGCACTACGGTCCAGTCGACTGAACCCCCCATCTCAGTCAATTGAACTGGAAAAACTTGGTTTTATCGATTGGGCCAACCCCTCCAGTCGATCGAACCTCAAGGCAGTGTGTTTTTCTGCGCAAAAATTGATTTTCCAGCTTTAAACCAAATCAAACATGCCTCAACAGAACCCGAACACGTGCCAAGGGTGTACTTAAAACATTCCAGAGGTTCTGAGATAACTCGAACACTTAACCATTCCAAAATGAATTGGGTCGGGTCTCACAAATTTGATCCTCAAGCCATGATCCAAGCTAGGGATTTAGAATCTTGATATTAGGGGTTCGGCTCTCGGTACTTCGACAGAGTTTTGATGTCAGGGCTCGGACTTGCTCGGTGACTTGACAAAGCTTCTCTCTCTAACATTCTATCCTAAAAATGTACCAGGGGTACAGTATTTATAGAATTCTTCAACCAATGAGATGCTGACACGTTCTGGGACATATCAGGTGTGGCACCCCGTTCCTGGGGCATGTCGGGACGTATGTAACTGTAAATAAGGGACATATTATACCCGAATGTTCATAAATACATAAGGTAACTACATCATTAACAGTTCAGAGATTGTTCAAAATACTTAATAAGTACAGTCATCTAGAAAGCTTAACAAAAGTTACATTATGTCCGTGAAAAAACTAAATAAAAGATCAAAAAGTAATGTCCTACATCTTCTAGCTAGGTCGTTGGGGTTAACCTACTCCTGCCACTCTTCCCCTTCTTCGTAGTCTCCTTTCTCGACGAACACGCCTCCCTCAAAAGGTCCTTCTTCTTCACCTGGCACGAATGCCATGAGCCGGAGCCCAGAAGCAAATTTCCTAAACCGTCTAACAAACTCACAATAAGATATTCTACAATACATATCGTATAATACCTAATGCAAAGTTAAGAGAACAGAGATATAGGCAAGTTTTATTTTCAACACGATGAGCACATATAAGAACAGAAGTGTGAGTGCGTGATGCAGATGAATGCAATGCAAATGCCGAACCCCAAGTACTTCTAGAACAGTATCATGAATCCACGCCATGAATTATAGAGTAGACATGATGGTATATTGATTACTTACCCTATCCTAGCCTCGTTGTGAAAGGTAAACGCTCACCTTGGCTACATGCCTCAACCGTTTTACTCAATGGCAACGGCGTGGGGGCTGGCCAACCAGTTTTATCTATCCTCACCTGGACCAACCGATCCTACATTAAGTACTAGGATGCTCGTTAAGCGTCAATCCAAAATCTAATTAAAGCTAGTGATGAACCCATGGTGCCTAAATCCCCCTTTTATAATAAAAACCTCCAATTCAATATCACATCTGGTAACCAGGGACGCTCTAGATCCACAACCACTCAATAATTGATTTCCATGTCACCCAACCCAATCGAAAGATACGAAGGGGACCCTGATAACCCAAGATGAAAGGGAGAAATTCTCATGACGTGCAATATGCCTCTCATGTACAATTAATCATTGCATGGTATATAAAATGACATGGCACATAGTACAACTTGCTGAAGCATTAAGTACAAGCATGTGGAGCATAACCACAATTTAAGCAACATAGACTCGAACCATTGGCATGAGTTCATCTCATCAAAAGAATCATTTTCATACACTAATTACTCACAAAGTTCATATAAGGTTCACACACTCAAGTCTCATAAGTAACACACAATTCAAACACTTAGCCAATTTTAGATACAAGTTTAATTGCTAGTTTTAAAGTTGCGACAGTGTTTTGAAGCACTTAGACATTGGTTTAATTTTTGACTTTTTAACACTAATTAGATAACAATATTTTCTATAACTTTCATATTTATCACTAAGGTCAATTCCTAAGGTAAAAAGGTCATTTATTTTATTTTAGTAAAAACCCTTCAGCATTTTACATAAAAAATCTTAGAAATTGGGCCTCTATTGGACACGGTTTTGGGTATCATTTAAAGGGCTATGGCTCTGATTTTTGGTGATAGTTTAGCTCAGGTTGTCCCCTACAAGTTTTATGTTTTGTCCTAAGGCAAGTTATTTGCAAAAGGTTTGAGATTTTGGGCAATTTGTAAAAAGGGTTGAGTCAGCCTAAAAAGGGTCTGCAGAGTGTATTTTTAACAGAGAATACCCAAAACCTTTGGGACCTCATCCGAGGGTATTTTGGGATGATTTTTGTTTAGTAATTTTTCTGATATGTTATCTACATTTTTCATGTTTACCACTTTTGGATTTGGCTTATAAAAGGTTAGGTTTTGGTTCTTACCAAAATGTGTGAAAGAGATGTCTGTTAGTCACTAAACCTTAACAGTGACTTTGGGAGGGTCTTTTTCCTATCAAAACTTCATATTTTTTGCTCATTTGTTGTGGACGAAAGATAAATATGTTATCTACAAGTTTTGTGTTTTGACCTAAGCTCGGTTCTCACTCTAACTTAGGTTTTTTAGGTTTGCAACTTAGAGTGATCAATATCTGACACTCTTTTGGAAAAAAAGGAGATATTTGGAGTTCTACTCAGTGAAATTACTTCAAACCAATTTTGTATGAAAGAGAACTCGATAAGATAAATTTGGACAAAAAATTTGATTTAAGACCATTTTTTTACATTTAGTTATGGTGTTCTAAATTTGGTGGCAGAAAATAGGTAAGTTTAGAAAATCAGGTAACTTAGAGTTTTAGTTGCTTAGCATGTGTTGTGTGCATTCTTGATGTGTTTTCTTTGCATGCATGTCGTAAATTCATATAAACCAAAACTCCAGAATACACACAAGCCATAAAACTAAAAAATATACACATGTAAGCTTATACAAAACACAATCTTGCCATAGCAGTTCACTATTTGCATCTACAACACCTTTTTTTGAGTTATTCTTCATTTCTTTTCTTAGGGTTTGTTATAGAGATGGATTCAGGGGTAACTTGAGGGAGAATATCAAAAGGTTTAAGGGAGTTTCTTACCTCTTTTGATGCCTAAAACTTTGAGGAAGAGATGGACTTAGCTCTATTGCACCTTACTTGAACTTTTCTTCCTTCCTCTTCCATCCTTCTTTCTTCTTCTCTTCTTCTTCTTTGTAAACACTTAAGAGATTTTTTTGGAGGTCTCTCTCTCTCACCTCTCAGCCAAACTATGCATGTAGAGTAGAGTGTTTTGGGTATGTTTTTATAATAAAAATAATAATGGAGATTAATTATTGCAATTGGTTTTAAAATTGAAAATTTCTAAATTCCTATTGGTTGCTTAAGAGGTGGGAGTTGTTTGAGACATGGAAGATCTGATTTTGCGGATGGGGTTTCAGTCATGCCTGTTTGGGAGACTAAAAAGCTAATTTTGTATTTAATTGGGATTTTAAATTGTATTTTCGTACATTTTTGTGAATATAAATGCATAAAATATTTATTTTATATATTTTTTTGGTATCTAAACCTACTAAAACCTATTATATTAATATATTTATAATTAATTTAGTCTTTTAATTATTTATCATAATTTTGATAGCAATTAATTAAATAAGTGTGGGCTTTTAAGCTAAATTAAGCTAGTTTGACTAGAATTGGCTTTTTAACTTATTTATTGTGTAGAGATTTTAAATAATTATTTGTTTACTTTTTTTGAGTTATTTTATTATATTATTATGTATATTACTTGTATAAAAAGTATTGGGTCAAAATAATACTTAATTTATACATATTTTTCTCATTTTTAAGCTTAAAAAGGCAAAAAGTAGCTTTTTAGACACAAATTCCTAGGTGGCCGGCCATGCAAGGGCATTTTGGTCATTTTGTTGTTATTTTATATTTTATTAATTAATTATATATAAATATCTAATTTTGGGTGTTCATATGTCAAATTTTAAATTTTTGGGACTTTTTACTTTACTATGGGCAAAATAGTCATTTTACCTTAGTTATGAGAATTTTTTATTTTATATTTTATATTTTAGGTTATTTACTTAATGTAAGTTGTTTCGAGACTTTTCTAAATGTTAGGGCTTTGCCTCTGAGTATTTGGCCTTTTTAGGGTTTTCGATTCAAATTAGAATTTTTGGGTTAATTAGGGTTAATTTCCCTTGTTTATGTAGTGACCTAGGTTTTTATTATCTATCCATTGCTAATACTAGGGTTTGAGCCGAGTTGTTATAATCTTGGTGGTTACTACTATGGTTCGGACTGGGGTGTTACAATCTACGCCCCTTAAATAAATTTTGTCCTCAAAATTTCATACGAAAGGTTGTGGATGATTACTTGTATCTCTTCTCTTCGAAGTTGTGTCTTTGAGTTACTCGTTATTGAGGGTGTGGACAAAGTCGAGTTTATACGTTCGACATTTTGGGAAAAATGGTTGTTTAACCTCACTAATCTCTTAAATCGACTACTACGAAATTTTTCTTGATCATGTAGCATACTTGTGGCGCAAGAATTGTTTGACCAGTGCTAACTTAAAACCCTTCGTCCTTTAAGCATAACTTTTCCTGAGATAATGCAATAAATCTAATTAACGTATATCTTAGAGTTTGCAAATTTGGGCGTACCTTGAATCATCAACGAATACTCCTTTTTCTCCTGGGAAGGCGAGCCTTCAGTTCATTGATTTTCTTGTTGGTCAAACTGTATCATCCTTTCCGAATCGCCCGTTCCCTTCTTACAAATATTATAGTTTCTTCCCCTTGGTAGTGGGCATTCAAACTTTTTATGTTCAAACTTATTGCAATTAAAGCAAATCATTGAGCTTGTTGGAAACTTGTTGGAAAGCAAATCAAACTTATTGGAAACTTGTTATTTTAAGCGTCTTTGACCGAAAATAAGGATTTCCTTAATCTCCTTTATGCCGACTCTTAACATACTTTTGATGGTTCAGAACTGGGTGTTTAGACGCCCAGGTGAGATACAGGTCTCGATTATGTTGGTATAAAATTTCACGAATATACTTTTTGCTTGTCGCCACCGATACGTTGTGAGGTCTAACCGATAGAAAGCGAGGGATCTTGGTGAGGCCATTCATTATAACTCGGATGTTATTGTGCTCTTGAAGCGATCTCGATAAATCTTGACGATAAAGTCCATAATCATCTATCTTCTTCCTTATTCCGATCTTTCCAAGCGTTGTATTATTTCTCTTAGTTTCCGCCGATGTCCTTGACGTACTGGCTCATAGGGTTTGGATGTCTCTTCTATTAACTGGATCGTTTCTCTCAGGTGGTTAGTCATTTTAAGACAATTGAATGGGATAAAAGGTATGTCTAAGGCAAATATCGGGTCACGTGATCCATTTTGGTTTGATGGTAAACTCTTCATCAAACTCCTAACGCTCATATCGTTGTAAAAAATTCTACGTTGAAAGTGGGGATGGCAATATTCGAATACTAACACTTTGGTGGAGAAAGTTGACGTGACTAATGATGTGTACAGATACTCTTTCTTCATTTGCATACTAAGGGTATCCTAAACTCGAGGAGTGTCTCTTGTTTTCCACTTTTCAACTCTTGGTACAAATCTTTTGTTTTCGGTTCATTGGATGTGTGGGTCTGCTTTGAAGTAGTCTGGAAAAGTCTAAACTTTGTTATATGGTGATGTCATGAGTTCCTTAGTGTGTAGTTGTTGTTCCTTACTATAGATTGTTGATGGCATAGCTCTACTTGTCGGCTCCTTCAAAAAGGTGTAGTCAGTTGAGTAAATCCTTACTCAACCATTTCTGCAGTCGGGGGTTTTGATCTTCAAAATGCAGACGTAGATGGTACTTTAAGTTGTAATGTTGAGGAAAATATTACCCTATGATTCGAAGAGGTGTCAAGAGGTTTTCGTGCATTGTCTTAGTCTTTCGAGAAGGTACTAAGGCCTAATAACATAGTATTCTGACGATCATTGTCACTCACTGACCTACGGGTAAGGTTTTAAGGATTAACGGGTAAAAAAAAAAGTGAACCAGGAGAACGTTCTTGTCGCACCCAGGAGAACATTGCTTATCTGTTATGTTGTGTTTACTTTAGTAAGTCTTGAGTTGGGCTATTACTATTGGCTGTTGTTGGTTCCCAATGATGGTTGTTTGGATTAAGGATCTAACTCTGGTTTGGTTTTCTGCTATCATCATCTGAGGTGTTCTTATCTCTATCTTTTCCCCCAATTATTTGGGGAGTGTGACTATCTCTGAGAGGCTGGGTTCCTTGGTTGGGTCTATAGTTTTCGTTGGCTTTGTTAGTTCTTTGATCCTATTTGTATTTTGTTGCTTGGGTAGAGGATTTTTGAGGAGTTTTGAGGTGATCCTGTATGCCATTTGTTTGGGCTTACCTTTCACCCTCCTTACATGTTCGAGGTGTCTATCTTTACCTCCTCGCACCTAGAAGTGTGGTGCTTATCAGAGATGCTGAGTTTATGTTGACATGGTTACGATTGGGTTTGCCTGTTACTGTTGGCTACTGGCTTTACCTCTTGACTTAGTTTATGTTGTATGTTTGGTTGTGATATGATAGAAGTGTTTTTCTTAGCCGTAGCTTCGTTATCCTATCCATGTGGGTTGTGAATGAGCTGGCTCCTATGTTCAGATGAGATAAATTATGTTTATGATGGTCCTCAATGGCTTCATTGGTAGAGTTAACTTATGGTCTGGGAGGTGCTCATTTCCTCGGCTGTCTAGGCTACGTTGGCTAGGGTGTTGAGGTGGGCCCGATGGCAATTTTGGTTAGGTGCTGGCCTTCTGATTCCGAGCTGAGGTTTCCTTGGGGCTGGCCGTTCTCATACGTCTTAGCGCCGTGGTTTGAGAACCAGCTTTCTCTAACCTCCTGAGCCGCCAGGGTCGTGACGTCTTCTCAGCTATATTGTAGTTTTGTTAGGGCCATTAAGGAGTTTTGGGGAGCCATGTATTGCCGTGTGTTTAGGCCTTCTTATCGTCTTTTCGTTGTGAGCTCGGTCTCCAGGAGAGCGTTCCCTTCTCACTCAGGAGAATGTTGCTTATCTGTGATGTTGTGCTTACTCTGGTAAATCATGGGTTCGGCTGTTACTTTCGGATGCTGGTATTCCCAATGATGGGCACCTCTGAATTAAGGTCTCTTTGGATGATTCGTTGGTACCTCCTGTCGGAAGTTCATTTTGGTTCTTTCTTGCTCAAGCTTTCTTATCTCCTATCCTTTTCCCTTGCCTTCAGGGAGTGTGTTGCCTATTGAGGAGCTGAGGTTGCTTTGGTTTGGATGAGGATCTGTCTGCACTTTTTGCTCGGTACTTATGGTGGTTCTTGGAGTGAGGTTCTAGCTAATGGTCTGCTTTGTCTGGATCTGGTGGTAGAGTTTCCTTTCAGATGGCCTAGGTTTCCTCTTAGCCGAATTCTTTGGTGTTGTTCTGCCCATTACTTATTGCTGACTTGTAGGGGTCCCCCACCACTTATGTTTGGCGACCTTGTGCGAAGGGTAGGTTGGTAATTTGTTTTGGCAGGATTTGAGCTGGAGTTTTCTGGGGCTGATCTGTCGTTGCTTCTTTTGGCTAGCTAGGGGCCCATCTTCCTCTGGTACCTTGCTCTTCGACCTTTGATGGTTCCCTTTCAGTTGTTCTTTGGTCCCGTGTTTTGCTCCTTGGTGGTTCTGTTGTCAAAACCTTTAATTGGCTAGGAATTTTCTCTCAACTTATAGAGGATCTTTTGCAGGACTTCTAAGGAGAGTATGCCTTCTCCTGCCTGAGGTTTGGAGCTTTTGAGGAGCCGAGCATTAGCAGTATAGTTATATCTTTGGTATTACACGACCATTTCTTTTGCTGGATTGGTTTTTCCCTCTTTGTGTCTATTTTCCATTCATGCGGGTTGTGTGTGGAATATGTTTTGTTAGATAGTCCCCCCCGCTGTCAAGCGGGGGTATGTGGGTCATGTTGTTAATGTTATTTTCTTGTTAAGTTGGTATGTGATGTAACTACCTGGGGTATGCTCCTTGAAAATATGTACATTTTTTTCTTTTCTTCTATGTTACAATTAATTATCCAAAAATAAAACATATGTGGAGTTCAATAAGGATGGTCAGCTCAATTTTACCAATTTCAAAAAGAAAGTGACTGTAAGGTAGTAAATAGGTAAGCATTTTGTTGAGGATCTCGAATGGTATAAGCACGAAATGTAGCTGGGGTTAGAACATCTTAGAGTGAACTCCTAGATAGTTCAAAGGGGTCATAGTTTAAAGCAATCACTGTTGGCATGGGTCGAGAGATCGATTGAAGTTTAGATGCACTAGAGATAAGAAATCAGCAATTAATGAATATTACAAAGAGGATGTCCTTAGAACTAATCTGTGCAGTATCAGACTTTAACGAAAGGTATGTTTAAGCAACGGGTAGCTAAAATGGATATTTGCCCTAAAATTACGTTGGCCTAACGTATTTCAATTCAAGCATTCAAGTCAACTCCCTAGGTTGGAATTTCAAGAGTTCACAAAATTGCTTCAGTCGGACATAGTATTGAAATCAGGAAATGAATGGTGGTGAAGGATTACCTACGAATGTTATTGGGTAGCATTGTTGAGGACCGGTGCTATTTTAATCGGGTATAAAAGTTGTTATGGGGTTTTGGGAAAAGAAACTTATAAGGGTGTAATTACCCAAAAAAAAAACTTATAAGGGTGAACTACGGGATTTTAACGATATTTCCTCAAAACTTAGGCTACTCTGAGTGACTTATCACCGAGGGTTTAGTTAACTTGTCAGTAGTTTGATCGTCTATCGACTATCTAAGAGAGTGTCGAGATTAGGGGATTGCTTGCATTCTTATTTATCTTCATGTTTTTGGGATATTTTGGATTTTAGTTTGAGATTATAAGATAGCTTATGATTTTGAGATAGTTTATAAAGAATTTAACAACAAATACTTGGATTTTATTCAACATATAACTGGTACAAGGTTATCAAAAAGTTCGCATAGGATACACACAACCTTCAAACAAGAGAAAACGTACAGCGCCTGACGTACTAAAGTTTAAACAAACAAACGTGGATAAAAGTGGCGAATAGTTGCCTCGCATTCCCAAGTCGCTTCATAAATGCCGTAGCAACACCACTGGACCTCCACGTACCAAATGTTCCCTGGCCCTTTACGAGCTCTATCTGTGATGGTCACCGGTATGTTTTCATAAGTCTTCGAATTATTGAAGTTGATATCTGAGCTGCGTGGGTCAACGATCCCTTGTTTATCTCTCGGCATTGTTGTCTGCAGCCATCGGGTCTTTACCAAATCTCCAAGTCGCTCTTTAAACCCTGGCGGTACTTTCACTCAGTATGCTGTTTCATCGTATTTTCCTAGAACTTTTATTGGACCTACAAATCGAGGGAAAGATTCTGGCTTCCTCCACCTCATTATCCTTTCTGGGAATACTCGAGCATAAACCCACTAGCCAACACGGTAGTCCTTGGAATAGTCTTGGCGGCTCCAGTAAATTGTCGCATCTGTCTCTTTGTCGTCCTCTGATTCGTGCGGTGGGGCCTCTAGTGGATTACGTACGCCAAAAGGTATCTACTGTTATAAAGTAATGCCCTTTGAATTGAAGAATGCTGGTGCTACTTACTAGAGAGCAATGCAAAAGATCTTTGATGATATGCTCCACAAAAATATCGAGTGTTACGTTGATGATTTGGTAGTAACGACCGCAAAGCGAGATGATCATCCCCAAGATCTGAGGAAAGTATTCGAGCAACCCGCCATGGTAGTCCAGTGGTTTAAGGTCGTCACTGGGACCAGCCATAAACTCAGAGGTCTTGTGTTTGACTTCCGCTGGAAGCACCCTGACTTAACCGATACCTATGGTTTGCGGGTGATTGCAGGTATCCAAAGGTTTACGCTTTCGTGGGGTCCAAAGGGCCCTGCCTTGACGTGGTTCCTCCGTTATAAAAAAAAAAGAAAAGTATTCGAGCTCATCATCTCCAGGATCTAAGGAAAGTATTTGAGCAGTTGCGTCGATACCAACTCAAGATGAATCCCTTAAAGTGTGCATTTAGCGTTACTTTTGGAAAGTTTCTTGGCTTTATTGTACGTCATCATGGCATAGAGATTGACCAGTGTAAAATTGATGCAATTCTGAAGATGCCCGAGCCTCGAAACATTCACGAGCTTAAAAGTTTACAAGGACGATTAGCTCACCTTCGTCGATTCATATCAAATCTGATTGGTCATTGCCAACCACTCAGTCGCCTCATGAAGAAAGGGTTTCCCTTCATATGGGATGAGTCTTGCAGCAATGCCTTCAAAAGTATCGAGACTTATTTGATAAAATCTCCTATTTTGACTTCTCCTATTCCCGGACGACCACTGATCTTGTATATCCTTGCGCAAGAACACTCAATAGGGGCTCTCCTTGCTAAAAAAAGACGACAAAGGAAAAAAGAATGCACTTTACTACTTGAGTAGGATGATGACTCTTAATGAACTGAATTATTTGTTAATTGAGAAGATGTGCTTAGCGTTGGTCTTTGCCATTCAAAAGCTATGCCATTATTTTCAAGCACATTCGGTTCGTCTAATCTTTAAAGCCAACCTTGTCAAATACATCATGAGGAAACCAGTATTGTTTGACAAATTAGCTAGACGGTCCATTCTTCTTCAAGAATTTGAAATCATTTATGTGCCTCAAAAGACTATTAAGGGACAAGCCTTAACTGATTTCCTAGCTGATCATCACATTTCTGCTAATTGGGAATTATCAAAAGAGTTGCCAGATGAAGACGTACTATTTGTTGAAACACGGTAACCATAGAGGATATATTTTGATAGAGCAGCTCATTGAGATGGTGCAAGAGCTACTATAGTATTTGTCCCGCCAGAAGGAGATGTGTTACCTTACGCTTTCACTCTTATGCATCGTTGTATAAATAATGAGGTGAGTACCAAACTCTGATTCTAGGTCTAGAAATGGATGTTGACACGAAGCATCTGCAGCTTAAAGTATACGGGGATTCAAAAATGATAATCAATCAAATCCTCAATACTTACGAAGTAAGAAAACCAAAATTGGTGCCTTACCATAATTACGCAACACGCCTAATAGAATGGCTTAGCTGTGTCACTCTAGAGCACGTGCCAAGGAATGAGAATAGGCAGGCCGATGCACTTGCAAAGCTTGCATCAACTCTCTCATTTCCGAACTAAGCGACGCAAGTACCAGTATGTCAAATATGACTAATCCCTCAAATCTTGGATAGTAGAGAAAATGATGAGGAAAACATCAACGTCATCTCAATCTTTGAAGTTGAGAAAGAGAATTGGCGACAACCACTCGTTGATTACTTGCAACATGGAAAATTACCTGATGATCCACATAAAAAAACCGATGTAAAGCATCGTGCTCTGCGATTTATCTACTACAAAGACACACTTTGTCATCGTTATTTTGAATGATTGTTTTTCCGTTGCTTAGATAAAGTTGAAGCAATGCAAGCCCTGAAAAAAGCTCATTCAAATATATGTGGTGCTCATCAATTAAGCCCAAAACTCCATTTTCTAATCAAAATGATGGGATATTATTGGCCCACCATAGTCAAAGATTGTATGGAGTACGCAAAAAAATGTCAACCTTGTTAATTCTACGCTAACTTCATACATCAACCGCCTAAACCACTTAATATGACTGTCGCCTTCTGGCCCTTCAATGCATTGGGATTAGATGTAGTTGGACCAATGAAAAAATCTTTGATTGATCATCTCTACATTCTATCAGCCACTGAGTTTAAACTGTGAACAGTAACCCCCAGCCAAAAACAAAACTTGAAGTACGTTTGACTTGATCCCATTTTGGGTACATAGGCAGCTTGAGAATTTATTTCAAGTTTAGTCATAAAAAAAAGAAAGATAATGTTCTTAGACTATTTGAATTAAAAAGAATGGGGGAAACATAGAAGTAACTGTTGGAATGCGGAAAGAAAAAAAAAAGAACCGGCATCGTGACCGTAAAAAACGGCGCATGCGTTTTTCATGAAAAACGACAACAATAAACTGATATATTATTATTAAATATACCTTCAAGAAACTTGAACAAGTTTCTTTGATGCAGAACAACGATCCGAGACAACCCAATGATCTTCTCACGTATATCCCGACGCACACGACGATCCCGACGAGTGGGTACCGATCCGGATCTTCGTGTTTTTCTCCTTTTGGTTTCTATCTCACACCTCTCTCTCAAAGAAAAAATGAATTCACAATGGGAGAGTGAAGGGGGCGACGGCTAGGGCTAAGGATTAGGTTAGTTTTGGCTCCTTGTGATATATTTTAATATATCACTTGAGATATCCTTAGAAACTATATCTCTCTTTCCTAAAACCAAGAATGAGATATATTTTTTCAAAAAATAACCTTCTATCCTCTATTAGGGCCGGCCACCTAGGGAGTGATCCCTAGGTGTGCCAAATTCCAATACTGTCCTCCATTATTTAACTTAATCCCTAAATGTTTCCGGCGGCAAAATCTACATTCAAATTAAATTAAATAGTTACCGAAACCGATAGAAAAAAATATACGTGCGTATAAAGGGCTACGTGAAGGATCACGAGAAAGTATAGAACTCAGGCTAACTGTACGAGAAAATCGAATATCCCTAACTCTGTCCCAGAGTTAGATTCTTTCTCGTACGAACAAGAACTTATTCCACTAAAGGTTCTGACTGAACTCTAGGCCCTAACTCAAATTATGTCTTGAGTTTTCAATTATCAAATGCACTTAATTCTCCGCACGTTTAAAATATGGATTCTCGATAAATAAATTAGGTTACTGACCACTCGATTAAATTATCCTCTTCTCCTCGCAACCGCACCGCTTAACCTTTTGATATGCTGAATCCAAAGACCCACTGTACAGATTTGGCATAATCAAACCTATAAGCAAAGCACATGATGGGGAACTCCTCAACCTAAATTCGGACGTGGTTTTCGTCAGCTGATTATCGATCATCGGACAAACAACGCCAGAATCTAACTCATCGGTATTGTTGATCTCATAGAGAAAATCTCAACCATTGATGACTCAAAGTACTGTACGTTATCTGAACATAACCAATCAATCACTTTGGGATTAAGAGCTCATGCAATGCATGATAATACGGAATGTGGATCAATTCATATAGTTAGTATAGAATTGATCATCCCGTTGATCCCACTCAATACACACCAAGTGTACTAACACATCGAGTTCGAACATCAAATTTTCGAAACTTGAATTTAATCCGTTCGACCTAGCCAAGACCAGCTACTAAAACGATGTACTACAATCGTATCAATGGAATGTCCGGGTCCATTGCGATTGTGAGCCTACATATATAATATCTAAGAACTTTTAACCTGATCTTCCGTGCAACACGCACCGAGTCAAATACTGGAAAGAATATACGGACTATGCATTTATATATCACAAACAAAAATATGAAACCATAAATGCAAAATCATCTCAAATGTTTCTCATTAATATGCCAGGGTTCCAGAATAAAATACACAAAAAATATGACTTTTCAGTATACATTCCCAACAATCTCCCACTTATACTCAAAGCCATGCAGGAACACACCTGACACCTAACCCTTCTACCTTAGTAAAAGGATCCGCTAGGTTATCCGCAGATGCAACCATGCAAACCACAACGTCTCTACATTGTAAAGTCTCCCGGATGAGACATCACTTCCCCTCAATGTGCTTTCCCTAAGAAAACTCGTATCCTGAGGTGGACCTTCTAGAATCTTTATCTGCCTGAAAATCTGAGTCAGTATACCCAAGAGGTATAAGACTATCAGCCTGGTACACCAACATATACTCCCTTGTCCTTTTCAGGTACTTGAATATATTCTTGACCGTAGTCCAATGCTCTTTCCTTGGATTAGACTGATATCTACTTGCCATGCCTACGGCATAACAAATATCTAGTCTAGTGCTGAGCATGGCATATATGAGACTTCCTACAGCTGAAGCATAAGGAATACCTCTCATCCTCTCTATCTCCTGAGGTGTCCTAGGGCACTGATCCCTAGATAGAGTAATCCTATGTCTGAAAAGAATAAATCTTTTCTTGGAATTTTTCATGCCAAATTGAGTAATAATCAAGCCAATATGACAGGCTTGTGATAAGCCCAACATCCTACGTGATCGATCTCGTATGAGTTTGATCCTAAGGATTTGGCTCGCTTCTCCCAAGTCCTTCATGTCAAATTGACTCGATAACCATACCTTCACCGAAGATAACAACCCCATATCGTTTTCGACTAGGAGAATGTCATCAACATAAATGACTAAAAATGCCACCTTATGCCCATCAAGCTTCCAGTACACACAATACTCGAAAGGACACTGATCAAAGCCAAAGCTTTTAATCGCCGGGTCAAATCGAATGTTCCAAGACCTTGATGCTTGCTTAAGCCCATAAATGGATCTCTTTAAGCTTGCACAGCATGTGCTCCTGGCCCTTTGCTATGAACCCGTCTGGCTGCATCATATAGATGCTCTCGTCAAGACTTCTGTTAAGGAATGCCGTCTTGACGTCCATTTGCCAAATCTCATAATCGAGATTAGCAGCAATAGATAAGAGAATCCGAATGGACTTAATCATAGCCACCGGCGAATAGGTTTTCTCATAATCGAATCCTTCTTTCTGAGTAAACCCCTTCGCAACAAGCCTAGCTTTGATGGTTTCTATCTTTCCCTCCACTCCTCTCTTTCTCTTGAAGATCCATTTGCATCCGATGGGTTTTATCCCATCCAATGGATCCACAAGCTCCCATACCTAATTAGAGTACATGGACTCTATCTCATACTCCATAGCCTTTTGCCATAATACTGCATCCTTGTCTTGCAGTGCTTCATTATAATTTTTGGGTTCGGTATCGTGTTCTTCTAGGATCTTATCGTAAGACTCTCCCAAGAACATGAACCTCTCGGGTTGACGACCAACCCTCCCACTACGACAAAGCTACTGCTGTGTACTCACGATAGATGGTATCTCATTCCGTTCATTAGGTATATTTTTTGGTTGTACCAAATCATCATTCCTGACCTCTTCTAGAACAACTTGCGATCGGGATTTGTGATTTATTTTATAATCCTCTTCCAAGAATCTTGTATTTGTGCTAACAAATACCCTCTGATTCTTAAGATTATAAAATCACCTTTAGTTCCTCTAGGGTATCCTACAAAGAAACAGACTTCTATCTTTGGTTCCACCATACTTGCATTTTCCACCAACACTTGTGCTGGGTAATCCCCATATCTGGAGATGTTCAAGACTTGACTTATGCCAAGTCCACAACTCCTTAAGGGTACCGGGAACCGCCTTGGTAGGTACTAAATTTAGAATAAAAACCGTTGTCTCTAATGCAAACCCTCAAAACGAATGTGGTAAAATCGAATAACTCATCATGTCCCTTACGATCTTAAAGGACCTATTCCTCCTTTTCGGTACACCATTCTGCCGTGGCATCCTTAGTGCAGACAACTGGGATGTAATCCTATGTTCTGACAAGTAGTCCCTGAACTCCCAAAGAGGTATTTACCACCACGATCAAATCATATGGTCTTACCATCCTCTTGCCTGGATGTTCATAGGACCACATGCATCAGAATGAACCAGTTTCAACACTTCTTTGGCTCTAAGTCCCTT
>JAOTRH010068077.1:0-18089 GCA_034768845.1 Heliamphora exappendiculata | reverse complement strand
AAGAATAAAATGGGCCTCAAAGAGATGCAGGGGTAGACGTGTTTTTAAACCCACATTAAAAGAGAGCAGTTCAAATTTAACTGAAGTCTGAAAAAATCAACCATATGAATATTGAATTCAATTTAAGATATATTCTCAAACTAAATAGAGAAAAAAGTTAGAAGTTACAATGATTTGGAAAAGACAAATCAAACCAGGTGCTAAAAGTCAAATTGGTTTGAACAATAATAAAAATGATAAACCAAACAAGATTCACAAATGCAAGAAGTTACTATCATGGTTTACCTCCTTGTACACATCAAGAGGAAGAGGTAACCTAAGCAGTGAGATCCAAGCTTTAGTAAACTTTATTTTCATCTTTTTGGCAATATTAGCTGCAGAAAATACCTGAAGCCAGTAAAATCCTAATATGTCAGTACTGCAAAAATAATAACCACCAGAAATTTCCTTAGATTATAATTAGGTGCAAAACAAAAGAATTCTAAAGAAAATAAGTTAAATTGTCTGCACGAGACTTTTGGTACCAGTAGTCACCGAACAAAAAATTCTCTATTTTATAAAAGAAAAGAGAAATAGAGATGATATAACAACTAAAAAGATACATTATTAAATGACTTGTCTGTTTTGTGCTGTTTATCCTCTGCTTTTTGACGTTCAGAATGCTGCTTGCGATCACCGTTTTTAGAAAAAACTCCTAATGAATAAAAACAATAAATAAGAATCTTGCTAACCATAGAACTAGCCGGACAATATAGAGCAAGATGAAAATAACAATGAACATGAACAGAAACCAAAAAGATAAAATAAGTGTTCCACGTATATCTCACACATCTTGGAGATGCTTTGCATTTAATATGCAAATTCAAACTGAAAGAAGCATGATACATCTACTCCGCACTTGTTCAGGCAGACCAACAAAAAAGGAGTGAAGTATTCTTGCTATCAAATTACTAGCTAGAAGCCAGAATTTACTGGTTTGGTGCATCCTAATGATGTAAAATAAAAGAATTCGGCTAAATCAATGGGAATTAAGCACTTCAAATTCAAAAACGAAATGAGCATTACAAACTTCTATCATAAACGGAAGCAGGGAATCACCTAAAGCATTCCACATCTCATAGTCAGCTTTCTCATCCACATCTTCCAGAGAGGGGATGTGTGATAAAATATAATATATCTTGAGTATTGAGAGCTCTACACTGCAGCAAACCAGATGAAATTCAGATTATGTTGCACACAGCTTCACTAAAACCAGATATAAAATGACACATCCAATACACAAGTGATTTAGAAATATTTTATGTATCTAAAAGCCAAACAAAAAGACTGTCCATCATCAAGCACACCACCTAACACTTTGATTGCACATGCAATGTCTGCAAGCATGTTATCTTTCCTTTTGCGTATCTTCAATTTCTTCAAAAAAAATTACTCAAGATAAAAATTGAAGTATGGTGGCTCCTAGATGGCACCCATGGAAAGGTAATTTTCATATCCTTTTATACTGCCCTGTCATGGATAGCTTATTTATTTTAGGCTTATTTTGACTCTAGTGAACTTTTTGCAAGTTTTGGACAAATTTTGTACTTTTTATCTTTCTTAATTAGAGGAATCTATAAAGTTTTAAAAGAAGTTGACCAAAGTTGGAAAAAAATCACTAAAGACAAAAATAAACCAAATTTTCGCACTTTTTGCTAAAAAATAACAAGGATTTTTTCTATTTTGCCAAACTAGAATTTTTTTTTTGTCTTTAGTCGCCCTTTTCCATTTTTAATCAATATTTTCCACTTTTCTTTTTCTCTTATAGAGGAATCTGAAAGACAAAAAAAAAAATTAATCAAAACTTGAAAAAGCTCAATGAAAACAAAAATAAGACAAATATAAATAAGCTAGGTGGTATAATTCCTCTTCATGCTTCTGTGTTGTGATTATCGCAGTCTTTTTTATGCCTTATTGACATAATCTTCTATTATTTTCATAATTACACATGCAAAACTGACTTTTTTATTTCGTACCATTCTTGTGAAATAATGCAGTTGTCATTCATGTAAATTTATTTCACATCCAAAGGTTGCGACAAACCAAAGGAGAGCAAAGCTTAGAGAAGGGTTAATAGGCACCGAGAATGCTGCCTATACAAGTAACGCTAACCTTGCTCTTGAATGACTGTTGTTGTCGCCATCTGCCCTCACAATCTTATTGTCTAGTGGAGGGAACAATTCACAGATTTATTAGAATCTAAGGGAAACAAAAAGAACTAAGAAAAGAAGGGTTGATGCCTGAATTTGAAAATAACTAAAATTAACAAGTATGCAAAATAAGTACCAGAAATACCCTTTTCCTCTAGAGTTTGAGCCAGCTTTTCAACAGTGATGTAAGTGAAATAACTGTGCAAAGAAGAGTTGATTAAATAGTCAAGGTATCATTCAACAAAACTTCATTTGGAAACTAAAGAAGTTATAGACGCAATATTCCTCTAAGCAAAAATGAGAAGACCTATAACATGAGAAAATCTACAGGTTGTGTCACTCTGGTGCTCTGCCTGCATATATACATACATACACACACATATGTATGTGGGGAAAGAAAGAAAGAAAGAAAGAGAGAGAGAAAACAAGAAGATTATAAAATACAAAATTAAATGTTCTGAAACTGGGTGTCTAAATGCAACTAATCTAGGCATGGAAACAAGTATGTGAAGCTGAGTTACTTGGACATTGCTTGTTACTTTGCCTTTACTAAATTTTATATAGAAAATATTATGATATTGGTCTGGAGACTCTGGACGATTTTTCCTGTATTAGTACTTGGATGTACTAATCATAACACAGAGTACACTCCTAGCCTGTCAATTTCATATCAATTTGAAAAAAGAAAAGTATTCCTATTTAACTTGAGTGTGCGCACGTGCATGTGTGCGTGCATACATCAATAGAGAGCGCGCTGTAACTGGTTATGATAAAAATGTAAGCCATTGGACATACATATCGTGGTTGTTAGAATTATATGGTTGACAGTTCGATTCATCCAATTTGAGGTGAGTTTCGGATTATACAATACAATTGTTACTTGGAATCGAAAATTGTATTGAATCACGCAATTCAAGATTCGGTTCATAGCTGTCACAATTCAATTCAGACCAATTTTTATTTTTTGAAAAGGTTCTAGATGATTCTATTTAAGGCAATGATGATAATTCAACCACTTTTTTCGCTCATGATAACCTCTCTTTGAGGAAGGCATGGTGCAATCTTATCCATATGTTAGACAAAGTTTAGTGTCTTGTGCTTAGTCATCCGGATGATACTTATTGTTATTGTTTTGGATAAGTTTACCAAATGTTAGTCCTCTATTTTTTTCAGTCATTAAACTTTAAGTTTTGAAGTTCTAAATTCTGAATATAATAACATATAGCCAAACATAAAAACTTTGTTATGATCTCTAACCAAGTATAATTCATTTGCAGAAAATAATGTGTGCAACCATTGCAATCATTTTTTTGGTTAAGCACAACCATTGCTACCAACTAAACAAGAGCAAATAAATTAGGCATTATATAAAGGTTTTATAAGTATATGCATAAATATAATTGTACATCATAAAAAGTAACAAAATGAATTCACCATTTATTGCATTAGCAAAATAATTCACGACTTGACAACCATGATCTAAATATTGCGATCCTGATACACTTGTTGTATCACCCCCTAAGAAAGTAACAACTAATTGGCACTCCAAAGGCGAAAAGGACAAGGCTACAAGAGTATTTGGCAAAGCTACTGCTAGTAGTTTTTAATTTCGCTGCTAATGTTAGCTATAAGTTAAAAGTTCTTCTGAACACCCACAACTTCTACTACAATTTATAATTATTTTTTTCTTTTATTTCTACTATAAGCTACAATCTTTATCAAATATTCGCAACTTCTGCTACAAGATACAATTTATAAACTACTAGTTTCAACAATAACAAACACCACCTATCTCATTAACTGTTTATCTATCTAAAAGTGAGCATTTTAACAACTCAACATAATGCTGTACTCATACCGGACATCAATGTACTTGAAATACTTTGAGGCAAGAAAGTCCAACAAAACATCAATCCCGACTGTAGAGTGGACCTGCAAATGAAACAAAAAGAAAAATGTAAATATGGACATCTGACAAGATTGACATCGAAGAAAAGAAAAACACAAGATTTAAGCCTATATATGACTAGACTTGGGCTGTAGCTTTAGTAAAAAAAAAGTACCAACTTACAATGCTCTGGATAAACCTGTGGTATAGAGCGGAGTGAAACTTTCCCCCGTTCCCGACCTTAACAATCTCCATTATTGTGTCCAAAACTACTTCCTGATCAAATTATCCCAATCACGAACATATTAATTTCAGAAGAAGAAAAAAAACTAATCAATTAAGAGAGTAAATTGAAAGGCAGTGAATTGTAGAATATGACAATGAATCTTACTCTTAGGGCTTCCTCGGACGGAGGATTCACGGAAATATCAATAAGCGAACTGGTGAAGTCATCAAACTTGGAGCGGAGCCAAGTGCGGTAGATGAATTCGGGGTCGTCTTGGGCGGATGAATTGGTGTAAGGCTTGGTGGTAGAGTGAGAGGTAGGAAGTTCAGGGAGGAGAGGAGTGAAGAATGCCTGAAGGGATAGAAGAGCTTCGAGGACGAAGTGCGGGGGAGAGGTCCGGGAGACGAAGGTCAGGAGGAGAGGAAGGTTGTTGACGTGGGCCCTGGAAGAGAGGAGCTGGTGACCTAGGGTTTTGAGGTCTGATAAACTGTACTTCTCTCTCTTCTTCTTTTGTTTCTCAGATAGAATGGAACCCATGGCTGCCTCGTTTGCTTACTTTGGCCGTCGATGCCGCTTCGAAGTGAGAGAAGGGAAGACGAGGAAAGTCAAAAAATAAAAAAAAAAGATCATACGAAAACCCGGCCTCCCCCGACGGCGCTCGAGTTAATACTCCAAAATCCAAATTTCAAGAGTTAACTTGCTTTTGGGTCTGTTTGGTACAAAGTTTCTCGTAGCCTTCGACTAAATTTTTTTTGTTTATTTTAATTTATTGGCAAGGAGAGGGCTTTGATAAATGTCTACCATCTATGTGGATACAGTCTGAATTGGTCTGGATGTTTTAAAAAAAAAAAAGAACCAAATAATTAATAATGATTCTAGACTTTTTAAAATTGTGTCCAAACGGCTCAAATAATAAAATTGAACTACAACCAATCCATAAAAAACAAATTTATTACGAAATGATTTCTATCACAGAACCATGATAATTAAGAATTAACAGTTCCTATCATGGCCATCTTTACTTTGTGCTTTCGTTACAAAATTTAGAGGCTCGAGAAGTGAAAAAACATTACACAATGAGCTCGTTTGATAACTGGTATGAATTTAATAAAATTAGTAGTGAAATAAAATTAGTAATAAAGTGAGATTAATTTTTTTTATATTTGAATTGGATAGAATTAAATAACGAATTAAATAAACTCATGTTTGATATTAAATTAATTTATTTTAAAATTAATTTAAATAAATTAATAAGTTAAATTTTATATTATTTATTTTAATATTTTAATATCTTGTATTATTTTTAAAAAAATTTAAATTTACTCTTTAATTCAATCTCTTCTAATCATGCAACCGTCACTAAGTTATCCCTCATTTGGCAAGTTAACAATCCGTCTAGGTAACTAATCCGAATG
Organism: Heliamphora exappendiculata; assembly: GCA_034768845.1. NCBI lineage: Eukaryota > Viridiplantae > Streptophyta > Magnoliopsida > Ericales > Sarraceniaceae > Heliamphora > Heliamphora exappendiculata. The sequence continues at coordinate 12,371 of JAOTRH010068077.1, read as the reverse complement.
CTTTTTTATATAAATAAATATCAAATTGAACTATATTTCGAATTAATAGTTTGAATAAATTGTTACTCCGCCGAAACAAACAAACCAATATTATATGTTAAAGAGTGAAGATAGATCAGAGGAATTAGCTAAAAAGCATGCTAAAAAGCATGCTAAAATGAGGTCAGAGGAAGGCGCAAGATAAAATCACAAAAGTATGTTATGGATCTGATACGGAAAATGTCTTGTTTATCCTTTACTGTGTGGATTAAGCTTGTTTATTGCTATCTCTCTAACTCATTTGAAATTTAGTTTATACTTATACATTTATATCCATTAATAATTCGATAGCCATAGCCATCTGAGTTCTGACCACAAAAACTGAAGAAATTAAAAAACTAGGGTTTTCAAAATCGACCAGAGTCAATAACTAAGGTTTTCAATCAAATCTGTGTGTCGAATGTTTAGAGGGGGGCGGTGGCGATGACGGAGGAGGCTGGTGACGATCACTTATCTTACTGAAGCTGGTGGCGACGAAGAAGTTCGTCGCGAACTCGCGGTGATTTAATGGCAAAGGGGGCCGATAGAGAGCACCAGAGGTGGTTAGAGAGAAAAGGGCAACGCCGCCGCAAATCGCAAAAAGCCGTTGAAGGGTTATGGAAAATATAGGGTTCTGTATGTTTTAAGGTGGGAGTCGTAAGACTGTGGTAAACCTTGGAAGACTGTGAGCGACTGATGAGTGTTTAACGTTGCAGTTCTTGTTTTTCGTTTACAATAAATTGGTACTTGGGTAAACGCTATTCGTCTGCAATTTAAAATATTTTAAAATATAAAAATATAATATATTTTTAAAAGAAAATCAAACTTATTGGAGAGAGAGAGAGGGACTGGGCACTAACAGGTGATTTTTAAAAAAAATAAGGAGTTAGAAAAATTCAGTTATTGAGGGTTGTTTAATAAATAAAAAAAATTCAAACAGCTTCAAACACTAAATGGGTGTTCTCTCTTTATAAGATAATATAGATAATAAAAAATATATTTTTATTTATTTTTATAATAAAATAAAAATATATTTGTCACATAAATATTTAAAAAATAGTAATCAGAGGTGATGGTCGGAAGCGATAGCTGTTAATGATAGCAAGAGATAATAGTAGTAGCTGAGGTAGTGGTCGGAGATAGCAGCCGTATGTGGTGATCGAATATAATAATCAAAGACGTTAGCTATATGTGAAAGTCGAAAATGATAGCCAAAAGTTGTGGTTTGAGGGAGTAGTTATAATTGGTGGTCGGAGGGGGTTGTCGAAAGTAATAGTTAGAGGTGGTGGAGGAAAAAAAATAGAATAAAAAAATATTTACAAAATAAATAAAAATATATTTTTTTTATTTATAAAATTTTAGGAAATTTTGAAAAGTGTTTATATTTTTTGAAAAGAAAAATTATTATTCAACATGTTTTTTGTCTATAATTTACAAAAAATTTAAAATACAAAAAAAAAATAGTAAACATTAACATTACCAAATGGGACTTATTGTTTTGTTTAATTCATTAAGTGTGAATGGTAAATGGTGGACAACTAGATTGCTGGTTAATGATGGTTTAATATTTTTGCAGTTCATTTCGATTTGATGCATTTTGGTTTAAATCGTTAGTTTATTAAAAAAATTGAGAATCGAACCGTTTTTATCGATTTTTAATTATATAAATTGAACTGTATATAAGTATAACTGGCGGTACAATTCCAATCAGATTATCACTTCAATCAATTTTTTTATGCACCCCTATTATATTCTACAATATTATTGATGTGCTATTTATTTATTTGATGCGCTTAAAAACTAAGATTTGTTTAAATTTATCTCTTACTTTTATATTTTTTCCCTGTCTCCTCTCTCCTTTCTCTTCATTTAAAATTAAAAATTTTGAATACTAGTCAAAATTTAAAATCTCATAAAAATTTTAGTCTTACTATATTTATTTTATTAGTTTTGATCTCATCATAAACCAAAATACTATTTTATGATTGATTTACTCCTATTTTAAATATTATACTTTTCTTTCTATCATATTTAAAGTTTGAATTTAGCATAATATCTCTAATAATTGACTGTATTTTCTATAATAATTGAAAGATTAGACTTTCGTTTTTACCGCATTTGAAATTTGAATTTAGTATAATATCCAATTATTAACGAAGGTATGATCGGCCTCTATCACCATAATCGCTTTTGGCGTCTGGCTCACCCTCAAGTTCTACAACTAGTGCATCCAATAGATCCGGTGGCCCGTAATTTTCATCGGCATCATTCTCCTCATCTCCCTCGATGGATTCATCGGCGCCTACTGCAACAAGCAGTACCTCCTCGTCTTCATCATCTTCCTCATCTTTGCCTTCATCACTCGTCGGCGCTTACGGATCCTTCGTTGTTCCTGGTCGTGCCTTCTGCAAGTACCGATTTAATTGATTCTCGTCATGGCTGAGGAACCAAAGAAAGATCGATTGGCGAGAATTAAACTAATATATTATTAATAATGCATCAAGAAAAAAGTATTACTGATATATTTATCAGTTACTATTCTGCAACACGATTGTTAAGATACCGTAGTACATATGTAATTGATACATTTATCAGTTACTACTCTGCAACATAATTATTACGATACTGGCGTACAAATGTTACTGATAAATGTATCAATTAGATACATAATACTAATTTGTCTCTGATTCATAATTGTATGTTATTCGAAAATGAGGATGCAATACTTAATAAATGCATCACATGTAACAAATTTAGATGGAAAGAAGAGAATGATATATCAAATAATGGCAAGGTTGGTAGAAAATGGGTAGATGCGAAATAAATGAGGTATTTTCATTGCAGAGGCTTTTTATGTCATCCAAAATGGCAAAGCTAATAAGATGGCATGAAGAGGAGCAAATCGATGATTGTATGTAAGGCATCCCGTTGACTCCTGTGCATGGAAATATTTTTAACTGTCAATGCGCGAACTTTTAGTGATAATTATAATATGTATCTTAGATTAGCAGTTGATGGATTCAACACATTTAGATCAATGAATATAAATCATAAAACTTGACATTTCGTGTTAATACCATACAACTTGTCATCATGAATGTGCATGAAACAACTATTTTTTATTCTATATGTACTTATTGATGAACTGAAAGCATGTGGTGGCAAAATGGATGTGTATTTGCAGTTATTGATTGACGAATTGAAAGAATTTTGCAACCAAGGTACACCCACATTTGATGAATCAAGTAATGACATGTTTCAATTGTATGCAGCTTTGTTGTGGACAATTAATGATTTCCTACGTATGCGAACTTGTCGGGATGGAGTACAAAAGGTAAATATGTATGTCCTTGTTGCAATACAAAAACTCAATCTTGTTGGTTGAAGCATAGAAAAAATATACATATATGGGCCATTGTCGGTTCTTATTTGTTGGTCATGAATTTTGAAAAGATAAAGTTTAGTTCGATGGTATTCGTGAATGGCAATTAAAACCTAAAATTTTATCTGGATTTGAGTTGTTGCATAACTTGAAATTAGAAAGTATATTGACCCAGCACAATGACCTTAAGAAAAAAAAGAAGGATAAGAAGGGTGTTGATAAAACTCAAAGCCACAGTTAGGGAAAAAGACTATATCCTACAAACTACATATTGAGAATATAATTTAATAAGGCACAATCTTGATGTGATACACACAAAAAATAATGTATGTGACAATATTTTATGAACAATACTAAGAGTTGTAGAAAAACCTAAACATAATTTGAAAACTCGACGGGATCTACGAGAAATGAAGATTAAAATACTATTATATTTACGGTTTAGAGGGTCTAATAAAGCTTATTTTTCTTCTTCACAATTTGCAATAAGCAAATATGAAAAAGAATTATTCCTCAAAGTACTAAAAGAAGTTAGAGTGCTAAACAATTATGCGTCAAATATCTCGAGGCGTGTGCGCTTACAAGATAAAATTATTTGGGATCTTAAGAGTTACGACAATCATATTTTGATGCATCAACTTCTTCCTTTAGCTATAAGAAAATATTTGCCTAAAACTATGATTGAGCCTTTGATTGAATTGAGTAATTTTTTTAGACAATTATGCTATAACGTAAATTGTGCAACGGACTTGAAAAATAGTCAGGATCGTACTGCAGTAACACTTTGCCATCTAGAGAAAATATTTTCACCATCCTTATTCGATATAAAGGAGCACTTGTCCTTACATTTAGCTGATGAAACATTGATTGTTGGTGTAATGTAGTTTTCGGTGGATATACCTGATTGAGAGTTTTCTTATTAGTTTGAAATAATATATGCATAATAGAGCCCATCCGGAGAGTTTAATGACAAAATGTTACTTGATGGAAGAATGTATGAGTTTTTGTGCACAATATTTTCATGACGTGGAAATTAAATCCAATCGATATGTGAGAAACTATGATGGTGGTGAAACAAAGATTGCTCTATAGGAGACTCTACAACTTTTATCTCAATGATAACAAAATAATTCAGATTCATTATTATATCTTGTTCAACATAAGCTTATTCCACCATTCATAAGGTAAGTCATATCATGTAATCAATCATATAAATGTTCAAAACGTTATGTTTAGGATATTTACACGTCTTTTAACCCACATAACAAGCACCTTGATGTCGTAAAGAGAAAAATGCCTCGTGTAGACGATCTTAAGATTCAGTTTGAGTATTTCGAAATATTCCACACCTGAACATATATGTATCTGAGCATTTCATTTTTTTGAACATACAGAGATTTATATCTTGAATTTACATATCATATTTATATATATAGGTTCAAACTTTAAGAAGGACAAGTAATATCACGTTTTTTGAATAAATTAATCAATTAGTAGATAACCCTCATAATTTTACAAGGGAGGTTTAATAGCTATATAATCAATAGATTTCGTTTCCATGTGAAGGGGATGAATTATCAAAAAATAACTTAAAATAGTGGTGTAACTTTAAAAGTAGATACCAAGAGTTATGCAAGGCGAAAAGATAATGATCGTCGTGTGGGTGCAATTACTACTATGGATGGTTGATTGATATTGTTGAAATTCGATACACTATTAATATCAAATATGTGAGGTTAAAGTGTGATTGGATTGGTAACATTTGTAAAAATGAAGAAGATGCCTTCAAATTCACGTTAATTAACTTTAATCATTTGTTATACCGAGATGACCATTTCATCAAGGAACCATTCATATTAGCATCGCAAGCAGAGCAGGTTTGATATGTTCCAAACCCCTTGGAATAAGACTGACAACTTGTTGTGAAAATGTCTCAAAGAGGTCTATTTGATATGCATTATATGATGGTCTTCAAGCTGAGCCTTATATGACCAAACAATTGAAAGAAAATATGATGTTTCGTGATGAAGAAATTTGTTGGGCTAGAGAAGGATCGGAAAGGGTAATAATTGATGGTGAAGTTAGTTGTTACCATTTTGTTTTATTGTATCCAAATTTGAAAGAAACTTTTCATTGCTACATTGTTTTTTTATATATCAATGCAATTAATGAGATGTTATATTTTTAAGGTATGTTATAGTTTGACGAGAAAAAATATATTATTATTTCTATTGTATGTAAGCGTTATAAGGTTAAGAAAAAGAAGTGAAATGAATGCCAATGTTCAGTCATTTTCATATCTTGTATTAATCTTTTTATATTACGAGTTACTATGCCTCAGTGAAAAATAAATCCGCCCTTAACACTATGGTAAGTGTATTGCATTTGGGAACCTCTCAACCTAGTGACACTAGCACATCGTCGTTGCCTCTCTCATCACAACAGCCATTATAATCAGTTTCCCTATTACAACCACCATTGCATATGCTAGTGACAAGGGGCATCAGAATCACGATTGGTATCATAACCAATATCATTAGTCATCCCATTACAACCATCGTCACACGCTTCACTTCAGAACCAGTTTTAGAGTCACATGAATTAGATAAGCATGTAAAATGTTGTAATGTTAATTAGAATATATTCATTTTGTTATATTTTTCATTGCTTGGGTAAACGTATCAATAATGCTTTTTTTTCTGATGTATTATTAATAAATTTATCAATTTAATCGTTACCAATCGATTTTTCTCTGATTCCTCAGCTACGACGAAAATTTATTAAGTCAATAATCGCGAAAGGCACGACCGAGAACAGCGGAGGATCCGTAGCCGCCGATGAGTGATGAAGGCGAGGAAGAGGACGATGGGCCGACGGAGACATGATGCGCCGACGAAGGCAACAAGGGGGCGACGGAGACATGATGCGTTGACGAAAATGACGATACACCAACGAAAACGACGAGGAGGCGCTGCTTATTTCATTATGCGCCAATGAAGCTGGTGAGGGAGATGAGGAGGACGGTAATGCCGATAAAGACGATGGGTAATTAAATTCAATAAATGCACTAGTTGTCGGACTTTGAGGCGAGCCAGACACAAGAGGAGATTATGTTAATGGACGCCGATTACATCTTTATCAATAATTAAATATTATGCTAAATTTAAAATTTAAATATGACAAAAAAAAAAAGTATAATATTTCAAATAGCGATAGAAATGTATATGTAAGAATGTACTTGGCGTTTAAATTCAGGGACAGAACAAAAAGGGCTGTCAGGGGCCATGGCCCAGCTTTGTTTGTTTGTTTGTTTTTTTTTTTTTTTGTATTATTTATTATATATGTAATATTTTATGTTTTAGTAATTAACAAATGGAGTGGGCCCCCAGTTTGAAAAATTAGGTTTCCTTTTAAGTTTTTCTCACTTCTTGTTCTCTGAGAAGTTCTCTAGTAGCAGCGCACCAAACCCTCACCAGTTTCTTACTTTTATGTGTTGATTTCTTTCTTGCTCTGCGAAGCGCCGAAGCACGGAAGCAGTCTAAGCAGACGGCGTATGAGCTGGCGACGCGGCGACCTGCAAGGTGTGACGGCGGACGGTGAATCGGCAACCTGTGAGCTTTAACGGCTGTGACTTCGCCGACTTGTAAGCTGCTCTCTGCTTGATTCAGTCATTCAGATTTCAGTTCAGACTTCAGACATTCAGTTGATTTATTTGTGGTCTTCACTTTCCAACGAGATGTATGTATTTCTCTCCTAAATTCATCCATAAATGGCTCAATTGCTGGATTGATTATGTTTGGCTGCTGTTACCTGATTATGTTTGGCTGGATAAATTGATTATGTTTTATTTTTATGTTTGGCTTAATCGCTGGATTGATTAAGATTGCCCCATGTCTGATTATGTTTGGGTGGATTCATTGAATGGATTATGATTTATTTGTGGTCTTCACTGGATAGCTGGATAAGTAGCATTTTATTGATTCTATTACTGATGATAAGTAGATACTAATTACTGAATATTTATTGATTAGTGATTTATATGAAATTAACTTTGATGTAGATTATTATGGGAAAGTCGTCTACAATTGATGAAATTTTCAAAGGAAAGAATGCAAGGTGTTCAGAAGTCAATGTTTCTAATCCATCCATACCAATTTCTAATATTTCAATATTTGAAAATTCCGCTACAAAATCACGTAAAGTTGAAGTCAAAGAATTTGACATTAATTATTTGGAAAGGGATCTAGAATTACGTATTCAAATATGTGATTATGATGTTAATCAACGAGATAAAATTCGACGAGCATACATTAAGACTGGCCATACCAACCTATAATTGTAAAATATCCGAAGTCTGAATTATTGAAGCATCTTCGTAGCTTTTAACCTTCGTGGTTTAAGTTATTTCCCTCTTGGTTAGAATATTCTCCAGTAAAAGATACAGTTTTTTGTTTGCCATGCTTTCTTTGCAACAAGTCGCATGGATCAAGGTATTATGGGCAGCAAGCATTCAATATTGATGAATTTAAAAAAGGGAAAGAAAGTTAGGAATCAAGCAAATTGTACTTTTCTAAATCATGAAGGAAAAGATCACACCTCTTTTTATAACATTGCCGTGAAATCATGTGATGACATGATGAATCAATCTCAATACATACAAAAGGTGTTTAGACAATTTCACTTCCGAATAGATTGCAAATAATAGGATAAGATTGAAAGCCTCTATTGATTCTGCTTGATAGCTTGCATTTCAAGGTTATTCATTCAGAGGTCGTGATGATGAAGGGATAAATTTAATTAATCGGAAGAATTTTCTTCAAATGTTGAGCATTATTGGAGAATATAATGAGAATGTTGCTCAGTTATTGGATAAAGCGCCAAAAAATGCCATTTACACGTCACCCAAAACTCAAAAGGAGATTTTACATGTTATTGCAACTAAAGTGAATAAGACAATTCGTGAAAAAATTACAAGATGAGGTCGAGCACGTCATCAACAAAAAAAGTTTACAATTGAACATCATTATCGAGTTTGTGTTTTATACTGCAATTGATTCTCAATTACAAGAATTGAACAGTCGCTTTAATGAGCACGCAATGGAGTTGTTAAATCTTAGCTCGGTGTTAGATCCTCAAGATACATCTGAATCTTTTCGAAGTGCTGATATCATTCAGTTGGTTGACAAGTTTTATCCACAAGACTTCAAAGATCATGAGAAAGAACAGTTGAAAGTGCAGCTTCAACATTATGAGCATAATGTAGTTCAACACACAGATTATAAATCATTGCCAACAATTTCTGCATTGTATTATGGTTGGTAAGGACAAGAAGATCATTAATTTATCAACTTGTTTATCGAGTTGTTGTACTTATTTTTACTCTTTCAGTTTTTACTGTAACTACGGAGTATTCGTTTTCAGTTATGAATATTATCAAAACAAGGCTTCGCAACAAAATGGAAGATAACTTTCTTACTGATTCTTCACTTTTTTATATTAAAAGGAAAATTGCTGAAAAATTTAGTATTAAATCAATCACATAATATTTTAGAGATTTAAAAAAACGTCGAGTTCTATTTTATTAGATAATAGGCTTTGAAATATTGTAATTTTTATATTCTCTAATGGAATTTGATTTTTTTATATTTTTGGACAAATTTTTTTTTGTTTGGCCCCCTAATTTTAATTTCCTAATTCAGTCGCTATTTAAATTCCTTCAAACTCTTAATTCTTTTTTCTCATTAAAAGTTACGTTTCTTTCTCTTAGGTGGCAATTCTGAACTTCTCTCATTTCATCATTCTTAAGTACACAAATAAAATTTTGTATTAAAAAATAAAAATAAAAATAACATTTTCCTCCCACTCTCCACGCCCCACGGCAACCCCTCCAAGATCTTCTATTTTAGGAATATAAAATTCTCTCTTTTTAACAAATTCTCTCTTTCTATTATTCCTAAACACACATGAATATAAAAAAAAAAAAGAGAGAAAAAATTTGACCGACCCACCTTATACAAATTTAATGATTTATTTTATCTTCGTAATAAAATTAAAAAAAAAAGGAAACTAATCGTTTTATATCCCTAAAAAAAAAAAGAAAATTTGAATTTAATTAAATTTATTTGTGTATAATAACTAATATATATTTTATCTATTATAGTGTAGTTTAAATTTAACCCGTTAAATTTTTTAATGAGAAAATATATTATAGTGTAGATATAATAATTTTTTTATCTATTATAATGTAGTTTAATTTTTTTGGCCGACCTACTCTTATTTTTAGTTTGGTAATAAAATAAAAAAAAAATATTAACTAAGCACAGATGAATCTAAAAAAGAAAATAGAAAGAAAAAAAAATTGACCAACCCCCACTTATTTTTATTTTGGTAATAAAATAAAAGAAAAATAGAGACTAAAGGCACATGAATCTAACAAAGGAAAGAGAAAGAGAAAAAATTGACCGACCCATTGTTATTTTGTTTCGGTGATTAAAAAAAACATATAAGCTAATCTTTTGATATCCCTGAATAAAAATAGGAACAAAATTTGAATTAAATTTAATTTATCTGTATATAATAAATAATATTTTTTTTTATCTATTACAGTGTAGTTTAAATATAATCCATTAAGTTTTTTAACGAAAAAATATATTACAGTGTAAATATAATATATTTTATCTATTATTGTGTAGGTTAATTTATTTGACCCACCCACTCTTACTTTTATTTTGGTAATAAAATAAAAGAAAAATAGAAACTAAACACACATGAATCTAAAAAAAGAAAAAAAAAGAAAAAAAAATTAACCGACCCATTCTTATTTTATTTTGGTAATAAAATAAAAAAAATAAAAACTAATCTTTTGAAATCGCTGAAGAAAAATAGAAACAAGTCCGCTTGGTTGTGTTTTCTAAAATTATAATTTAAAAATTATTTTAAAAAATAAATTTAAAAATTATTTTTTAATATTTTTTAAAAAAATTGCATTTTTGTATACTATTTTTAAAAGCCTAAACTCAAACTCAAACTCAAACCCAAACCAAAATCCCCAAACCCAAATGTCAGCGACACCTAAACCCAGAGCTCGCGCCGCCACCAACGAGTACCAGAAAACTTATTCGCGACAATAGCGGCGATGATGGTAGCTCGGCGAGTTCTGGGTTTAGGTCTGATACTCGCATCGACAGCAGCGATAATGGTAGCTACGCCAGCTTTGGATTTGGGGCTGATACTCACGAGACGGCGGCAATGGTGGATGCTCGACGATGAAGCGACGAAACTTAAAACCCTAGCTAACGAGACAACGATAATTTCGAACGACGAAGAAAGATTGCGATAACGACGACGCCTTTGACGGCGAAGACAGCTCACGACGGCGATGACGACTTCGAACAGCGACCACGACGAAGAAAACCTCTGTGTTGGAGTGTTGTCTAAAGAAAAACGAATAAAACAATTTGAAAACGAGATTTTCTTGTTTTCACAAAAAATTAATTTTTAACTCAATTTTTTAAAGTTTTTTTTAACATGATTTTTCAAAAATTGCTACCAAACAAAATTTTAAAATTTTCAAAGCATAATTTTCTAAAAACTGTTTTCGGAAAACAGTTCCAAACGGGACCTAAAATCACCTTTCCCATCTCCCTCCCTCTTTCTATTAGGTCCCTCTCACTCCTTTAAATATCATGTTTCTACACGGGTCAATGCTAGCGTTAGTTCGGGGACAATATTAATTAGTTCGTGCTATCTTCTAATTAGGTTTTGCTCATTAGTTTGTTATAGTAGTTGTTTGTTTTCTTTATGTCGTCTGAGCCTTTTGATTCGGACCACTGGGTCTTCTAAATTCTTTAACGTCGATCAACAGTGCATTCTTCAGAAAATAATTATTTATTCTTTCTACTGAATTACGAGTATGTATGTATAATGTTTACTTATTGTTTCAATTTATTTTTTTGTAGATGTTCTTTTTTCCTGGATCGTGTGTTTTTCTAGAGAAAATAGTAAAATGTTTTACATTTTGAGAATATTTATCTTTATTCATTTTATTTTGTTTAAATAAATTATATATATTATTATATTATACCAGTAATTTATCCAAATTTATTCTATCCCGTGCATAATAGGAGTGGATGCTAATATGATTAAAAGAAAAGTCAATTCTTATATATTATGCTAAATTCAAATTTCAAATATAATAAAAAAAAGTTTAATATTTTAAATAAAAATAAATTAAATATAAAATTTTATCCTAATTTATAATAGAACTAAAACTAATAAAATAAATATAATAAAACTAAAACTCTTATGAAATTTTAAAAAAAATATTAATACTCAAATTTCTCTTAAACATTTAAGTGATTTTACTTATAATTATGAAATTACTTTTAAACTATAAATTACCAAAGAAACCCTTAATAAAGGAGAAAAGCCTTAGTACACACTTTATGCTTTGAGTTAATAATATCTAATTCGTAAATTTCATCACACAAATTCATAACTAAATTACAAAAATTATAATTAAAAAATTATACAGTTTCCTGAATAATTACAAAAATTTGTAAATTTAACAATAAAATTCATAACAAAAAATCATATAATTTATAACTCACAACTTTAAATTTGATATTTTAAATATTGAGTAAATTACACATGCACTCTTTCTATTTAAGGATAATAACACTGACACATCTTCTATTTTTTAAAATATCACTGCACTTTTTTATATTTTTATTTTTGTAATATTTAGGTCTAAAATTTAATTTTGTTAACTTTTTTAACGAAAATAACTGTTGAAACAGTTTTTATAATTTTTTTGTTTAATTACAAAATTTTAATTTTTAAATATTCTCTTGATGGGACAAATAAAAAATTAAAATTTTTTAATTAAAAATAAGAATTACTAAATACAAAAATAAGTAACATAAAATTTAATTTATTAATTTATTTTTATTTTTAAGTTTTCTATTTTGAT
>JAOTRH010068066.1:0-18089 GCA_034768845.1 Heliamphora exappendiculata | reverse complement strand
TTTAATAAAAAGAGAAGAAGAAATGCGTGCCCAACCAATAATTGAAGAAACTTCGTCAATAAATCTGGGTAATGAAACAACCCGCAAAATGTTCAAATTGGTTCTTCTTTATCCTTAGTTGAACAAGAACAACTAATAACTTTATTAAAAGAATTCAAAGATATATTTGCATGGTCTTACGAGGCTATGCCCAGAATTAATCCTGACATTGTCCAGTACCATATCCCCTTATACCCTGATGCTAAACTGGTCAAACAAGAATTAAAGCGAATCCGACCAGAACGAGCTCTAAAGATCAAAGAAGAAGTTGCCAAGAAGATCAATGCTGGATTCCTAATGGTAACCAAGTATCCGAAATGGGTAGCTAACATCGTACCAATTTTGAAGAAGGACAGTTGTTTTCGAGTCTGCGTGGATTTTTGGGATCTCAACAAGGCTAGCCCGAAAGACAATTTTCCACTACCGCACATCAACGTCTTAGTAGACAGTACAGCGGGGCATGCCTTGCTATCATTCATGGATGGCTTCTCCGGATATAACTAGATTTTAATGGAACTCGAGGATGGAGAAAAGACGACGTTCACCACACGCTAGGGGAGCTACTGTTATTGTGTGATGCCATTCGGTCTAAAGAACGCATGGGAAACCTATCAAAGGGCTGCCACTACTCTACTGTATGACATGATACATAAGGAGGTCGAGGTGTACGTGGATGATATGATAGTCAAATCCAAGGATTGAGATGGCCACATCGCAGCACTGTAAAAGTTCTTTAAAAGGATTCGAAAGTACAAGATGCGACTCAATCCACAGAAGTGTGCCTTTGGAGTCACTACTGGAAAGATGCTTGGATTTATGATCACTCAACGGGGTATCGAGGTAGATCCTTCGAAGATCAGGGCAATTTTGGAAATGCCTCATCCGAAGATCGAGCGAAAGTTAGGGGCTTTCTGGGAAGAATCCAGTTCATCAATTGGTTCATCGCAAAGCTGACAACTACCTGTGAGCTGCTCTTCCGTCTACTCTTCTGCCTACTGAATAAGGGAGTCAAGTTTGAGTGGGATCAGAAATGCCAAGATGCCTTTGATGCCGTACGACAGTACCTACAAAATCCACATGTTTTAGCTCCTCCCGAACCTGACAGGCCACTGATTCTTTACTTGTCAGTGATTGACTCAGCTATAGGATGTATGCTGGCACAAGAAGGTGAAACTGGAGTCGAAAAGGTTATCTATTACTTAAGCAAGAAGATGACCGGGTAAAAAATATGATACACGCCACTGGAAAAGACATGTTGGGCCTTGGTTTGGGCCTCTCGACAACTGAGACACTACATGTTGTCTTTCACAGTAAATGTCATCTCCCGGATGGATCCATTGAAATACTTATTTGAAAAGCCGGCATTGACAGGAAGGTTAGCTCGATGGTTGCTGTTGTTATCTGAATTTGATCTTCAGTATGTCACCCAAAAGTCAGTCAAAGGTAGAGCAGTGGCGGAATTCCTGGCCGACCAAGCAATTGAAGGAGGCGAAGACACAGAATTCCAATTTCCCCCCGACGAACAACTCATGAAAGTCGGGGATGACAAGTGGACTCTATATTTTGAAGGCGCATCCAATCAATATGGCTATGGAATAGGAGTCCTTCTTGTCACTCCCGATGAATCGCATGTCCCGTTGTCTCTAAAACTCAATTTTGAAGTCACCAACAATCAGGCTGAGTATAAAGCATGTTTAGATGGATTGGAGGCAACCTTAGAACTAGGGGCAACGAAGCTGGAAGTCATCAGAGACTCAGCACTAGTAGTTTCGCAAGCCAGAGAAGAATTTCCGGTTAGAGACGTGACATTGATTCTCTACCATCAGAAGCTAGAGAAGTTGATACCGTGCTTTGAATCGATAATCTTTACCCATGTGCCAAGACTGCAGAATAAGTTCGCCGATGCACTAGCCACCCTAGCATCTATGATTGACATACCGCCCGGAGCCCAAATGAGGCCCTTGATAATTGAGCAGAAGAGGAAGTCGGCATATAAGACAGCAGCTGCCATTGAAGAAAGCACTTACGGCCTTCCAGGGTACTTTGACATTTAGAACTTCGTAGAGAAAGGAAAATATCCCAAGTTTATCAGTAAAAAGGATAAAAGGGCAATACGATGACTATCTGCGCAGTTTGTCATTTGTGGTGGTAGACTGTACAAATGAGGACATTCTGGGGTCAACAAGCTGTGTGTAAACACTAAAGAGGGCCAAGAGCTGATGAAAGAGATATATGCAGAAGTCTGTGGACCACACATGAGCAAAAATATGTCAGCTAAGAAGATCCTACGACAAGGGTACTTGTGGATGACGATGGAAACAAATTGTATCCAGTTTGTGCGAAAGTGTCATGAGTGTGAGATTTACGCAAATCTTATGCATGTTCCCCCATCCCAGCTGTATAATCTGACGTCACCATGGCCGTTCTCAGTATGGGGCATCGATGTGATTGCAGAGTAACACCGAAGGCATCCAATGGACATGAGTTTATCTTAGTGGCCATTGATTATTTCACCAAGTGGGTAGAAGCAGCTTTCTACTCGGTATTAAAGGCCTCCCATGTCGCTAAGTTTATCAAGAAAAATATCATTTGCCGATACGGGGTCCCGCATGAAATCATCTCGGATAATGGCTCACATTTCCAAGGAAAGGTTCTGGATCTTTTCAAAAAATACCAGATAGTGGCTCACAAGTCCTCGCCATATCGGTCGTAGACCAACAGGGTAGTTGAGGCAGCAAACAAGAATATCAAGAAAATTTTACAAAAGACAATCAACTCACATAAAGATTGGCCAGAACATCTATCATTTGCACTCTGGGGATACCGAACATCAATTCGAACTTCAAGAGGAACAATGCCATACTCTCTAGTGTATGAGATGGAAGCCGTACTCCCCATTAAAGTGGAAATTCCCTCACTAAGAGCAGTGGCCGAGGCCAATTTCTCAGAAGCAGAATGGAAGAGGAATCGGATGGAAGAGTTGCTCTTGTTTGATGAAAGAAGACTGCAAGCTCTGTTTCATGTACAAGGTTATCAAAGGAGGATAGCTAGGGCATTCAACAAGAAGGTCAGGACCCAGCATCTTAGAGAGGGAGATTTGGTTCTTAAGGAAATCAGAGCTCCAATCTATGACCCGAGGGGCAAGTTCAAGCCAAACTGGTCTGGACCGTTTCTCATCAAAACCATCATAATCGGTGGTGCAGTCATTATCATGGATTTGGATGGCAATGTATTCTCCACTCCAGTTAACCTCGATCAACTCAAAAAGTACTATCGCATAGGTAAAAATAAGAAGAAATCAAAAGCTCGCTGAGTTGAAAATCGAAAAGGCAACTCAGGCAAAAGTTAGAGCAACCTGCAAGGTCGAAAATCTGAAATGGCGACATTGGTAAAAGTTAAGGCACTACAAAAAGAGAGTATCAATACCCGAGAAAAAATCGAGCTTGAACTACATTACGGCCTGATTCCATCTTTTTGGAACACATTGATAGCTTCTTTTAAGAAATCCAGCCACGTTTATTGTTTTTAACTATCTTTGAATCTGAGTAAAACCAATACAAATTAATTTCTGGATTTGGATAATAAAGACATTCATGCTTTGATAAATTTGAGCCATCTTAAACATAAAGTGAGAATTTTCATTACTTTAAGCAAGATTACAAAGTTCTTAAATATAGGGAGGGCACGCGAGTCCCAAACTCTATAAATAAAAATAAAAAATAAAATAAAATAAAATAAAAAAGCTATGAAATTTTTGAAATAATGCAGAGATCCTCAAATTCTTCTCCTTTTCATTGCCTATTTCTCCTCTTCCTTATCCTTCTTCTCCCTGTTTTGTGTTAGCCATATCTTATATTCAGCAGAAAGCTCGAGACATTGCAACTCTAACCTCTCCATCAATGAGTGGGATGGCCAGGCATCCTAATACAGTGCCAGAAATGGGGCCCGCAATACAGACGAAGATAAACGGCCTCGGATATGGTGAGGGATGACCTGACTATGACCAAACTGCCACATGATCCGACAGGGGTAGTAGAAAGCAGTCTGACGAAGGTCGACAAGTAAAACACCCGGATGATCCATAATGGTCAGAGTTATAGCAGGAATATGCCACCAAGGGCACTGCCAGGTAATGTCTGGGCCAGTCAGAGAAGAAAGATAATGTCGCCAAGATGCCTTGGTGTCAAATATCTGATACCGCGGGCGGTAAAGGAAAGCAGCGGCATTGTGCCTGTCAGTAGGAGGTTTCTGTATAAGATTTACCTTCTCCATCAGCCAGATCTGTAGCAAGAGTTAAAGTAGTAAGAGAAAGGCTTTGCGGTATGACAGAAAGCTTGATACAGAAGAAGACGTTAAGCTTACCTGAAGAAGTAAAGGGCTGCCAGCAAAGGTGGTAGTCTCACCACAATGGACAGTGTCTGGACCCAGCAGTGTCTCGGCCAAAACAAGGGGCACAAAGTCCTTCCCCATCCACATTTGGCCAGCAATGTCGACCAGAGCACAACTAACCCGCCCATTGGAAGGGACAAGGAGATACTGGGCAAGGAGGCAGAGGAAAAGTGCATAACGACGACATAACTGAAAGTCAAGATTGCTAAGATCGCTGGTAGGACGAAACCCTTCAATAAGCCATGGAATGTCGAGACAGTCACCTGATATCATAACGGAAGCTTCCATTCCAGATAAACCACAAAGTTGCACCACCTGCCGCCGAGCATAAAGAAAGGAAATGGAAACAACAATGGAACTCCGCGGAGTTAGGTCCAAAATGGCAGCAAACTCCTCTACAGTGGGACAGAGTTCTTCAAGGCCAAATCGAAATACGCGAGACTGCGAATCCCATAGTTGAGCAGCAGCAGACAATAAAGGGTTGTTAACCTCCACGATCCTCAGTGAGAAAAGAGCGTTCAGGCCAAAAGGGGTGAAGTTCAAACGTTTAATGTGGGAAAAAGCTTCAATCCATAGAGAAAGAGGAGAAACCATCTAGGTCGGAATAACAGCAAATGGGGCCTCCAGGACTGTATTTATAAAGGTTAAGAAGGGCGGGAAATCCGAATTTTGGCAAAAGGCACATTGAAAGTGGCGATCGCCATCTTGGAACTGGCGACTGCCAACTCCAAAAAGCATAGTACAGTGACATCAGCCCATGTTCAAACGGGCAACCGCCAGGTAAACTTTTTGGAAAATGGCAACCGCCATGTTGCATTATGGCGACCGCCATGTTTGAGCACAGTCGGTATGTGTCAGTTTGCAGTTGGTGTGATCTATATGAATTGGGGCATTTGATCTATGTATCTATGACAGTTTGAGCAATAAGAGAACCATACAAGCAGATGAATATAAGGCAATAAATAGCACGAAGGCCCCAAAATGCATCAAAAAGTAGCACAATATATCAAAGTATAACTGGGGCACCCAGGCCCAATAAAATGGTAAATGGGAGCACGCAGGCCCGTAAATGTATCAAACTAGGGCATGCAGGCCCATCAAAATGTATCAGAGAGGGGGGCTCTCTCTCTCATGTATGCCTCGGGCGGACTCGGCGAGAAGGACCGGCCTCTTCCGAGCAGTCGTCCTCGAAAAGTCTATCAAAATCATCGTCGTCGTCACTGCCAGAGGAGGAGACAACTCTAGAACGACTCCAGATAGAAGATGCAGATCCTCAGGAGTGGGCTTGGGAAGAAGCGCGCGACCCACGACCGCGTGCCGAAACTGGGGCAGGAGGCTGAGCAGGAGCCGGTGGCAGTACTACACCGACAGCAGCTACTGGTGCCTGAAAAGAGAAACAGGAATAAGCATAAAGTACAGAATATAACAACAAGGCACAGGAAGAGATACTCACTGGCAAGGGAACGAATGGAACCCCAGCTGAACGTAAGGCTGCATCCTGCTGGCGGACAAGGGTCCGCAGGCTGCTCACCACTATCATGGGGTGATCTAGCCAAACCTGATCCGTCTGTCAAGAAGTAAAACAGAACTGAGCAGTCTACAAATAATGAAAGACGAAAAGGAAATAGTGAGAAAAGAGTCAAACCTGGGTGTGCTCTGACCGAAACTCCGGGGACAGAGGAACCGAGACAGGGATATCAAAAGGATACCTAGCAATGAAGGACGACACCGTCCAAGGTACCTCAACAGCCCTAGCCCCAACTCCACCAGTAGCTCCTGCAGCAGCTCCAACAGCACCAGCAGCGGCACCAGCAACACCAATATCAGCAGCCTCTGGTGCCTATCCTTGCCTCATGCATCCTGGGGCAACTGGGCCGGGTCCTAGTGGTCCCATCAGATGAGCCCAGGCCCAGGCCGTATAATATCCCTCCGCTACGAGCAACTCCATAGCCGGGGTCCCCACTGTCTCCAGCAGCAGGTCAACAGGGCTCAGATCCTCGGTCCGACGCATACAGGCCGGAGGAACCACCAGGATTCGAAAGTGATCCAGATCGAGCGACTGGCGAACCACTCGCTCTCTCAGATAGTAATCCCACCCAAATGGGCCCTCCAATAGGATACGCCTTGCAGCAATATCACAGTAGCGCACCAGATCCGCGCCGGCCCGATCCTCTACCCCTCTCCAGACATCCCAGTAGACCTGCGATAGTTCAAAGTATAGTACAATGCAAAGAATAGTAAGACATACAGTATGATGAACAGTGTCCAGTAATCAGTGCCCAGTGCAGTGCAGTGCAGTATAATGAACAGAATAAAGAACAGTGCGGTGCAGTACAGTGAATAGCGCAGTAAGCAGTATAATACAGAAAGCAGTGTATTGAATGGTAAGCAAAGATACCTGGCTAGGGGTCATTAAGTCCAAAAACACCTGGAATTGGTCAAGGTCCTTCCCTCTGGCCTTCTTCCCCTTCATCCCTCGAGACCACTGGGCTGCATGGGGAATAACCAGAGGGTCTGCCGCAGAGTTCTCCGGGACGTGAAGCCCGAGGAACTCATAGGTCCATAACTACAAAGAAGAAGATGTCAGCAAGCAGAAATAACAGATACCAGAAATAGATGAAGAACTGCAAAAATTAAATCATACCTCCCAGACCCTCTAGTATCCCCTGATGCTGAGCTCCTGGGGGAACCGGGTCAAGGCCCGCATGAAGCTGTGGAGAGTAGCCAGAGCAGCGCCTCCCCAGTCGTACGAAGCAACCCGGTCAAGACAAGCCAAGCCGCCCAAGTAGTGTAAATGAACGGTGTTCTCCTTGTTCGAAAACAAGGAGGTATCGAACATATACATAAGAAAACCCTGGGCGACCCACTCATAATGGTGGAGCTCGGTGCACTGGAAGTGTCAAAAACGGTCGAAAAACTAGGTATATCAAACTCGGTCTTTGTCCATCTGCGCCGGAATGGCCCCGAGGAAGTACATTAGGGCATCAACAGACTGCGTAGTGGTGGGATCAAATGGAACAGGGGTACCGCCCACCCGGATACCAGTGATCAGCGCGAAGTCCAGAGGCGTCATAGTAGCCTCAAATGTGGTGAAGTGGAAGGTATTTGTGGTATCCCACCACCGCTCTACTAGGGTCGTCAGCCAAACTCAATCATTGCTCATCCTACCCAATAAGGGTATGAAGCGAGCAAAATCGGATGCATCAATATAAGCCCGACTGGGAGCAAGGAGGGCATCATACCACTCCAACACCTCCCCGGAGGCAGAACCCCCAAAACTTCGGACATAGTAACCAGCCTATAAAGAAGGGAGAAACAAAGGATACAAAAAGAGCAGATCAAACACATGACACATGCAGCGGATAACCCTAATAAATCAAGCAAATCATTCAAACCATAGGTGGCGATCCTTCGGTTCTTTTCAAGTCGTAGAAAGCTAGGCCCCCTAACCGTAGATTAATGATTTCTGCATATCCTAGTAATCCTAAGTCTTGGAGAACCAGGCAAAATTTTATCATTTTATGTCAACCGTTCTTTCCAAAAAAAAACACAAAAATCTTTTTGAAATTTCTAGGATTCTCTTACATTGTCTTAAAAAAATTTCTCAAATTTCTGGAATTTTTTAAAATTTTTTAAAATTTTCTAGTATTTTCTAAACATTTTTCTCAAAATTCTAGAATTTTCTTAAAATTTTTCTCAAATTTTCTGAATTTTCAGAGTCGTTTTAAAAATATTTTCCAAATTTTTTTGGATTTTCTCAAAAAAAAAGAAACTTTTTGAATTTGCTAGATTTTTTAGGGTTTCTAAAAATTTCTAGAATTTTCTATAAATTTCTAAGATTTTCTAAGATTTTCTAAAAACTTCTTCTTAAAAGTTTGTCTAATTTTCTAGAAATATTCCTTAAATTTATAGAGATTGTGAAAATTTTGTCCAAAATTTTAAGATTTTGACAAAATTGCTCCTAAATTTTTTAGGAATCTTTGAAAGTTTGCCCCCAATCTCAAATTTCTAGAGTTTGAAAATAATAATAATAATAATAATTTTGCTCCAAATTTTAGGATTTTTAACAAAATTCCCTCTAAAATTCTACAATTTTTGAAAATTTGCCCCAAAAATAGAAAACAAAATTTCTCCCTTAATTTTTTTATATTTTTCTAAAATCAAAAAAAATAATTCAAGCCTTTTTACTCTAAAAATAATTGCCACTTTCTTTGTTTGTTCAAACTTAAGTGTTCATACTGTTTTAATCTCCTTTGCATAGCTACCTAAGCTAAGTTCAAAATCCCAATTATCATCCACATTACCAAAATCATTCATCAAAATAAATCATCAATATCATAATCATCATTCATATCATCATCATCATCATTATCATAATCATATCACAATACATTTAAGAGAGTCCTAGGCATGCGTCTATATTTGTCATACCATACAAAATGCTTTGGTAATTAAACAGCAAGTTTAAAAAACTTACCGATGGGTGCCGACGAAACATATGATGGTCAGGCTTTCGCAGAAGAAGGTCGACAGCAACAACATCATTTGGAGGCTCGTAGCGTCTCATCCCGCGCAGAACTATGCGATAAGGCAGTGGAGCATATGTATGAGGGTCATAGGGCGCGGGATGGCCCTCTCCCGCGTCAGGACCCAAAAAGTCGGCCATCACAACCACAGCAGCAGCGCCCGCAGCCACCTGTGCCTCAGCAGCTGCTCGTGCCTCCTCCTCAGCAACACGGCGAGAAGCACACTCCGCCTCAACCACGAGGGCGTCCATTGCAACAGCAGGTTGCGTAGAAGTGACCCCACTGGCAGGAAGGACACCCACAGAGGAGCTCCCAGTAGCAGTGGGGCCCTGTCATGCCCCTAAATCCTCATCTCCCTAGCCCTGGCCCGCCATGAAGAGGAATGAGATCACAAACAAAAGGGTAAACATTGTACGAAAGTGGAAGCAAAGAGGCACGAAAGATTGGAAAGCAAGGGAAAGCTAAGGAGAAACGAGAGAGTCTGAGAGAGAACGAGAGGCTAGAGAGAGAAAGAGATATGAGCAAATGAGCCAGCCTGCGCGCCTTAAAAGGCCTGGTACGCATCTCAAGATGGCGGTCGCCACTTCTAGAGTGAGCTACCGCCAGGTTGTCCAAACGACACATGGCGCCCGCCATGTCAGAGGGGTTCTGTCCTAGCTCCCGCTGACTTGTCAATCGTCACGTCAATCCCAACACGGCGACCGCCAACTCCAAAGTTGGCGGCCCCGTATTAGTTCGCCATTATGACGTTTTAGGGTTCTCAGGGGCTATTTGGGCATTTTGTTAATGAGTGTTTTGTTTTATTATTATTATTATTACTATTATGCATTTATTTTATTCATTAAATTATTTTCTTTAGCAAAAATAATGTTCAGAAAACATAAAATTTTGACGTGTGCATTCTACGTGAGGTATTTTCTTTTTCTGATAAAGTGAAATTTTAAGCCGTGATTTGACTTTTAAATTATTTTTATCTCATGTCTGATCCCGAATTTTTACGTCTTAACTCGCTTCCTGTTCTAAATTTTTAGGTCTTAACTCGACCTATTAGTTCAACGTCTGACTCGTCGGTCCTCCTCATGACCTTAAACTGACTCGGTCCTTCTCATGACCCTAAACTGATTCGTCGGTCTTCTTCATGACCCTAAACTGACTCATCGGTCCTCCTCATGACCTTAAACTGACTCATCGGTCCTCCT
This sequence comes from Heliamphora exappendiculata, assembly GCA_034768845.1. Taxonomy (NCBI): domain Eukaryota; kingdom Viridiplantae; phylum Streptophyta; class Magnoliopsida; order Ericales; family Sarraceniaceae; genus Heliamphora; species Heliamphora exappendiculata. Next base: position 7,936 of record JAOTRH010068066.1, on the reverse strand, counting down.
CATGACCTTAAACTGACTCGGTCCTCCTCATGACCTTAAACTAACTCCTCAATCCTCCTCATGATACTAAACTGACCCGTCGGTCCTCCTCATGACCTTAAACTGACTCGACCATGCTCATGACCTTAAACTGACTCATCGGTCCTCCTCACGACCCTAAACTGACTCCTCGGTTCTTCTCACGATCGTAAACTGACTCATCGGTCCTCCTCATGACCTTAAACTGACTCGTCGATTCTTCTCATGATCCTAAACTGACTCATCGGTCCTCCTCACGACCCTAAACTGACTCCTCGATCCTCCTCATGACCCTAAACTGACTCATCGGTCCTCCTTATGACCTTAAACTAACTCGGTCCTCCTCATGACCTTAAACTAACTCGTCGCTCCTCCTCATGACCTTAAACTGACTCAGTTCCCCTCACGACCCTAAACTAACTCGGTCCTCCTCATGACCCAAAAACTAACTCGTCGGTCGTCCTCATGACCCTAAACTGACTCGTCGATCCTTTCACGACCTAAATTGATTGATATCTTTCTTTATACATGTCTGCATTACACTATACTTATCATGCATCATATTTCTTATCTTACGTCCTTGCATTTTGCCCTGTGAACTACGTTCTGGTTTGATCCCTAGCAAAAGGGGTACGTAGGCAGCTCGATAAAAATTCGAATACGACCAACATCATATGCATGCTTGTGTGTTTGTGACCTAAGATTGACGGCTTGGCCAAATGGTTGTTGTCTATGGGTCTTTGATATAACCTGCTTCACGCGTTGCTATACACATTATATCAAAGAGGGGCAACTATAGACACTCCAATTTGACCCCGCCCAATCTTAGGTGAATCCGATGTTGAAAACAAGTGGAATAGTATCTCGGTACAATCCTCGAAAAGTGATCAAAACTCGGTATTTGAACCCAAAACCTTCAAACCAATGAAATTTTGATGAACCATCGAAACTTGCTGCCCAAGTAAGGCGACCGCCATAGAACTTTGTAGAAATCTTAACCCAAAGTGGCGACCGCCACCTTTCATTATGGCAACCGCCAGCTTGCATCATGGCGACCGCCATAGAACTTTGTGGAACCCTTCAAAAACATGGCGACCGCTAACTTGCATTGTGGCGACTGCTAACTCCAAATGGGCTGACGTGTCCCTTAAACGTGGCAGCATCTCATTGGCTGATAAACTCTATAAATACCGTACCCCTGGCACGTTTTCGATGACAGAAAAATATAGAGTCGTTTAGTAAGAGGAATTCTGCCGAATTGCCGAGCAATTTTGGGCCCCAACGCCGAAACCCTACAGAAATACCAAGCCTCCGACATCTACCTTAAAACCTTGCTTGGATCACCACCCGAGGATTGGACAATCGAAGCTCATTCCACTGACTTGAGAATTCTCCTGCAATCTAGGTACTTCGTTTGGATTCTCGATCTTTCTAAACTCTATTTCTCTCTCTTGGGGTGATTGGGTTAATATTCATTTTCAAATTCTTCAGTTTCATTTATAGTCAATTTCATTTAATATATGCAATGTAGTTTGTAGTTTGTAGTTTGTTGTTTAATGTAGTTAGACTATTTAATATTAATTTTATTTATAGGCTTTTTCATTTTTATTTCGTTTTAATACCTTGTTATATTCAATTAATTCATTAAAATAGTACTAATATATCTATAGCAATTACAATTTGATTATGTTGTTAATTGTTATAATCAAAACACTTACATGAAAATAGTTGTAATTGTCAATATTACACCCATTTAATTGCTAATTTTCTCTTAATGTTAATTTAGTTCTTTCTTTATTAGTACTTTGTTTCTTTTATTTTTTTTTTAATTTAATATTCTAGCATTAATTACATTCTTTTTCTTTTAATTAATCTAATTTCTGTTTATTAGTATTTTATTTTATTTTCTTTTCTTTCCTAATACCATTAATTGAATGCTCAATTTTAGTTCTTAACTTTCATTTAATAGTGTGATGTAATTTCCTTAGCATTTACTTTCTTCTTCTTCTTATAATGTAGTTTTATTTTCTTTTTCATATTTTATTTAGCTTAATGTAATTTTCTTTCAATGCATTAGTCATTTTCTTTTCATTTCTTTCTTGTAATCTTAATTTAATATTCTAGTTTTTACTTTTTAATTTTCTCTTCTTTTTCTTTTCTATAGCATTTTATCTCCTTTTATTATTCATTTTATTTTCTTTATTGCTAATATTACATTTACTTTGCTTTCTATTTAATGTTAGTTTAAAAAGTTCATTCACTAAAATTAATCTAATTTTCCTTTATTAACTTTTATTTTTTTTTAATAATAGTATAATTTTTCTCTATAACGTTTTATTCTCATTTTTATCATTAGCTTTATTTTCATAAAAAGGTTTTATTTTCTACAGCTTGATTTTTTTTTTTTTTAGTATTTAGCTTATTTTCTTTGGCCTTTCTTTTTTATTAAAAATCTAAAAATCACAAAAAAATCCCTTTTATGTTAATTCTTAATTTTCTTCTAAATAGTAGTATAATCTTTATTTTTAAAATTTTTTCGTTTATCTCATGCCTATTATTTTATTTTATTTATTTTTACTTTGCTTAAAAACATAAAATGTAAATAGTGTTCTTTTAAGTTGTTTACATAAGCATTTCTTTTAAACATTTTATTTTTGGCTTAACTAATCTTTTGTAAGCTTTCTTTTATTTTTTCTTCTTCAAATTAAATTTTCACATATTTTCTTATTAATACACAAAATATTTGTTATTAGATTTTATTATTTTGGTTAATTTTTAACACAAACTTTTTACATACTTTGCATATGCTTTTAGATGATTTGACAACATACATATTGTATATATTAATTTAGGGTTTGATCATTTTATTTCACAATTGTTTAGCATATTTTGTAGCAATTCATGTTTAGGTAATTTTAGCATTCTTTAGCTTATTTTGTTCTTTCATTTGAATCATAATAGTTTAGAATTATTTTAATAGAATTACATGTGGGTATGTTCCATGTATCCTTTAGATAGAAATTACATGCCATAGGACTTAAAATTTTTCTTTTAACATTTATGTGTTTTGAAGTGCTGTGTATATATTTTATCTATTTTTCATATTTGATTTTGAATGTTCTCTCTTTACCTCTATTTTATTTATTTACATGCATTTGAAAATTTTTATTAAAGAACCAATTATGATTAGTAGAGACCAACCTTATGGTTGGGCGAACGATGTGCCTAACGCCTTCTCCGATTCGTACCTTAGCTCCCGAACCCTCTTTCTCTTGTTAATGTTTTAAAAATCAATAACCAATTTTATTTTTCTTAGTTTTTCTCAAAAACTATGTGGCGACTCTATTTTCAACAAAAGAGGTTTTTAAAATTTAGTTTTCAAAGTGTTAAAAGATTTTTTTAAATATTCTTTTAATTCTTTATTTTTGAATATTTTTCAAAATAACCCCTAAAATCCCAACACCATAGGCACCCGTCTCGAATACGCACAAATGACAAAAATATGATAATTATGCTAGAAGATACTCCCAAGAAAGAATAATTATGAATACAATTCAAAATTCAAGAAAACTACCAAGAAATCATCAGGTCATGACATTTCTCTCACGGTCGCAACCTTTTTCCAAACCCAAAAATAAGTCGTGCCTTTCTTTCTCACGGCCATCACTCTTTGAACTTAGTCGCGACTTTCAAAAGTCGCGTCTATCCTTTTTATTACCATAAAGGTAGTGGCCGTCACTGTGTAAAAGTAAAAATATAGCAGCCGTCACTTTTATCCCTTTTCTAACCAGTGGCGACATCCCAAATGGGGATTATGTTGCCCATTCTACTTATAAATAGGCATTATTTTTAAAAATCAGATAGAGAAAAAAATCTAGATACCAAAACTCTGCCCAAATACTCCCCCACCCGATATTCTCCTGTCCATTTCATACCTCCCAAGCCTTGTTCATGTTCTTGCTTGCATTAAGGGAGTTCTTGGAGCTCGTATCGGCTTTGAGATAGCCTACTCTCACGGTTGCAACATCTATTTAGAGGCTAAAAACATGAAAACTCCTTTCAAAACTCTCTGATATTCATTTATTTCAAAGTTTGTTTTCCCTTTTCTCACTCTGTTTAGCATTTTCTCTTTTCTGTACCTCAGTTTATATTCTTATTGGGTAATGAATGGTAGATTTAGCCTAAATCAAATGGGTTGTGATCTCTACTCTATACACCTCTATTCTTATGTGTTCTATGGTTATAAAGACATAACGGCCGCGACCTTTCAATGTCACGGCCTTGTGTTTTGTAAAACTCACAGTAATTGCCGCATTTAGTTTCTAGCATCTGCAACATTTGTTTCCATATATGTCATGGCCGCTACATCCAAGACACGAAAAATGTGTTTTATATGCTCTATTATCTTTTTTTTGTTATGATTGGTATACTGAAAATTATGTTTTTAGTATTTAATTTTATTTTAATAAAATTAATTTTTCATTTTATGAAAATCTTTGAGTAATGTATGTGTATCATTTACTTTAATGTTATGCATAGATATCATTTATTCTATATAATAGTTAATCTGGTGTGTAAAGTACGACTTGCACACAAAATATCAAATTTTAAGTTCTTACAAAATATAGATTTTATGTTCACAGTTTAGATGAAAATGGGCATACCATCGGTATGACTATAATACAGAGTTTTAGTAAGTATGTCTTGATTACATAGAATATGTAATAGCGTCGTCTATTGTTCTGACTCTCTGTACTAGTACACTTTGTGTATCGAACGGAACAGATTAGGATAATTAATTTTATACTGACTATATAAATTAATTCACACCCCAAGATTATTATGAATAGTTCTTATACTCTTAATGTCACGTCGCTACTCCCGGGTCACGTGAACTCTACATGATAACCCAACATTAAAGAATCACCGCGGGGACTCCTTTGTATATAACTCTACTTATGGTTAAAACCTTCTAATACTTGGATATAATTCGTTTTAAAAGAAGATACTTTCTAAAACTTCAAAAAATATTCTAAGTCTATTTCTTAAAAATTTCAGCAAGATTTTCTCTATTTTTTGAACTATCCTAATTTTCCTGTAAACCTGTTAAACTCCAAACACAATTTATACACAGGCACCGCCTAAATTCCAATTACATAACAGGTATACCAATTTCCAAAAAAAATTAAACCATACAAGCTTAAGCTACATAATAATTAACATCCTCTACTTCCTTACTATTGTATTCATCTCCATACGAATCAAACCATACATTAATTTCACTACATACATTCATCCATGACAATCTCACAATTTTCATACAGTTTCTCAATACAATTCTTTGAAGCGAATACATGAGATTTAAACATAGATATATACATGATTACATCCATAAATGAAATTGCTCCTTTCTTCCAAAACATTCTTCATGATCCCATCCTTTGCTTGCCTTTCTTTTATTAAAACCTGTAAGAGATTGGATACATACAACCTGAACCGAAACTCGTAGGATAAGACTAGTAACAGCGCAATACATGATTTGTGAGGTGTGGATGAGCAAGATATTATGCAATTATTTTTGTTTATTCATTTTATTTATTTATCACTTTAGATACACATCCAGATTATACAAACTTTAAAATTTTATTTAGATTTCTTGGCTTCAAATTTTCTTAACTCATCCACTTAGTTCGTCTGTTAATTATTCCAACATTATAGTATCATTAAACTTGCTTCGGCATCTTAATTTATCTATTAAATTTTCATTTATATTTTTTTGGTTTTTTTTTCATTAGTCACATTCGTCTTTAGTTATTTCTCTTTCTAATTCATGCATCTATTATTCACATTTCCATTTCCTTCCATTAATCCCATATTAAACTGATTAATTACATAATCTCTTTATAATTCTTTAACTCTTTCTCTTATAATTGTTTTCTTCTTAGTCAATTACCCAATTAACAATTTATCTTTTTCCCTTATAAATCCATTACTTGCTTTCACATTCTTAAATTCTTTTAATTTACATTTCACTTTCTTTTCATTAATCAAATCACTGAACTGACGTCGGGTGCAGCTTGTAGAAACCCCTCCCTATTCCCCCAATAGGCTACGCGAAACCATTGGGTAATAGATAACCCTATAACTTACTACGACAACTGCCATTTTCAATTTTCTAGAGGAACACCGACGGGTAGGCAACCAATGCATACCTTTTCGGGGACTAACCCGATAGGTAGGGCACCCTACTTGCGCAAGTTTTCAGTCTTTCACCGCGGAACTAGTCAAGCCCAACTTATCTCATCCATATCAATCATCCTCGGTTCAACATTCGATTAACATCATTATTCACTAATCACCGGGAGTCCATCTCCCCAATTCATTCTTATACAAGAGAATCCATTTCACCTTCAGTAAACCAATCATTTTACAAACAAATTGCTTTTAACATCAATCAGGTTTTTATTATAACCGCATGTTCTCAACATATTCTTTAACCTTTATATAGCACGATTCTCAATTCATCATTCATTTCAATTAATTTAAACCGCAAAGTTTAAGTGAGTTTGTTAGTTCGATTATTATTATACTATGCATAAATTATGAACCATCATAATGTTCCATTTTCATTATCAAAGTTATAAATTTCAATTAAACCAATTCCATATCCAAGCTTTCAAATCGTATTATATGCGTCTCAAATTTTCACAACTCTTCCTTCGATCATTCACACAATTCCCACAATTCCCACAACATTTTCCTTCTCATTCACAATTTCATCAAAACTCAACGTTCATTAAATCACGAGGTTCTAACTTATTTGTTAAACAAATTTAAATCATAAACGAATCATAACTTCCATGCTATTTCAAACTTCTTTCTTAAATTACAGATTCAATCTGTAATCTTCAAATAAACAAGTTACAGCACACTCACTTGATCACATGGTTTCATCACTAATCCCAAAACATATGTATTAGAGAAGTCGCAGCATAAAAGTTTAAATCATTAGTTTAACATACTCATAATTTGCAGATCTTTTATTATTCACTTAAGTTTTCTCTTTTCACAATATAATCCAAGCCTCCAAGTTCCCCAAGTAAACAATAATTATAAACTCTCAAATCTAGAATCAACAAGTTATTTAGCCTCGATAACGCTCTCTGAGATTCAATTTATTTGTGTTATTCATCCATCATGAATTCATCCTTCAATTCCAACAATATGAGTCAAGATCATATGGAAATTTTTAAGGCTTCCACTTAAACTATCAATTTGACCCAAATCAAACTAACCCCTCATGAGACTCCAATTATACTTCAATAAATCAACTTCAATCACTAATCACCATGATAAAATGTTTCAGAGCTTTATTTATTCCATTACTATCTAAGTGTTCATATTCAACGTTGATTCTAGATAACAACCCAACTTCACATAGAAGAAACACATCAAGAAGCCCGTAAGCTTAATGAGATTGGCGCAATTCTTCTCAAGTTCCTTTCACTTGAATTATGAATTTAACTCACAAACTACAACTCAACAACTTACATTGCTCAACTAATTCTCTTGTAGCCCATTTTAATCACAATTATCCAATCATTATTAGATCATCTGCCTATTTATAGATTTTCAACTAGATTAGTAACTCAAGCCTTCCTTGGTATTAAGGTTTAATAACTTAAGTGGTTCATTTGATTTTCAATGGTTTATAAACCTAGTTATTTTAACAGGAAGTTAAGCCAAATAGCCCTAGGCTTTGTTACAAGCACCAATGGTCAACAACATACTTTCAATAACTCATCTTATTTCATATCTCAATACTACATCCTATCATTGTGAAACCAATTTAAGTGCACCATAAATATATATATAATTTCATGAATTTTCCCAAACTTCTCCTTTAAAGTACAAGTTT
>JAOTRH010068055.1:0-16536 GCA_034768845.1 Heliamphora exappendiculata | reverse complement strand
TTATATTTAAATATGATATTTTATATATAATTTTAATTTATTTTTAAATATCATACATGAAATATTACGTTGTTTAGTACTCAAATGTGATAACTAAAATATAGTCATCATAATATATTTTTTTAAATTCATTATGAATTAAACTCAACCCGTTTAGAATATATATTAGTTATCATATTAATAATTTTTTATTAAGTTTTTACTTGACGTGTTTAGTATAATTTTTTTAAAACTTCATAGATTTTTATTTTTTCAAAAAAAAAACTAATTTTAAGAAAATAATTTCATAGTATTAAATTTTTTTAACATAGGAAATTTACCTAAATTACAAGTTAAAACTGTTAAAAAACTTCACTTAATCCTCTAATTTTTACGATCACTGAATTAGCATTGGGTTAGAAAAACTTTTACCCGCTAAAAATAAATTAATTGAAAACTTTTTCTCAACCTATCACTACCAATTTGCGCAAACCCCTACTGAAAAATCTAAGAGTTTTGGCACTTTATTTAAGCCATTATTCAATGGTGGTGCTAAAGTAATTGTTTATATATTGTAGTTAAATAAATGATAATTATAATTTGTAATAAAAATTATAAATATTTAAAAAATTATAATTTATAATAAAAATTAGTTATTTATAGAAGCAAAAATAATTTTAACTTGCAACAAAAAATATGTGCTAAAAAATAATTAATTATTAAAATTAGTAGTAAAAGACTATAAGTCAAACACTATGAATATATTTTGAGTAAGTTCAATTGCTATTTTAATTTTATAATTATTTATATATTTGATAGGATAGATCACTTTTTGTTAATATTTATTCATTTCGTATTTTTAGTGTAGTAATCTTCTAAAATCATCAAACAAATGCTCACTAAAATTTGAAAGTTTGCGACCAAACAAAGACAAAAAAAAAAAAAAAAAAAAAGAAAAAATGAAGGCCTGGATTGTTTGGTGACTGTGAAAAGAATTCGATTCACCCCACAGAATGATTTGAGATGAAGATTTGTTTTTGGGATTGAAAAGAAAGATCAAGAAAAGAAAATTATAATTTGCTTTTATTTGTTTGGTTCCTGATTTGAGAAGGAGAAGAAGAAACAAAATTCTAATAAATGAGTGATATTTTTTGAGGGGAATCAAGTTCTAACCATGGCACATGGAGCACACGTGTAAGGTTGTATAACGCATCTGTCCATATCAGCACGGGACATTTCTCGGTTTGTCCACGTCAGCTCGGGTAGTATGTCGAGCTATGTGATAGTATATCCGAGCTGAGTGAAGGTCCGGCTCCCAAGCCTGAATACATGGTGCTCGGCATTTCTATCCGAGCAAGGTGAACTGCCAAAAACCCCGGTCCGAGCTAAATGGTCAGTATTGAATATCATTTTCCGCGGTACATATATCCAAAAAGTGGTACGATGATGGGAGATCAATAATAAATAGGCCAACTCAGGGGCAAAATGGTCACGTAGAGATAACTTAGTTCTAGCCCAACTTAGGCCTGAAGCCAAACTTGAGTACTAATGGACATCTAGATATGACAAAAGGCATTTGCAGAGATATCTTGCGGAGATATTCAATGATGGCACTGACAAATCACCATCAGGGCATTAATTGTTATGCATTGATCAGATAGAAGAGGTACAACCCGGCCTGCTCGGGTCGGGTCGGACTCCATGAGCGGGTCAAGTACTTCTCTTCCTATAAATAGCCATCAAATGGGAAGATTCAGGCAGGCTCTCTTTTACTATGCCAAAACTCTACTGAAATTTACTCTCAAGCTCTCCCTTCTCTCTAAAAATCCCTTGCCTGACTCGATCGTCGGAGGGTCCACTGGTATAAAGTCACTGGCGGGCATCTCACCAATTTCTTGTGCAGGCACATACGTGAAACTCATCCCTGACGTCACAACCAGCTTGGACAGGACCAATAGATCCCAATCCCAATCCTCTACAATTTGGCGCCATCTGTGGAAATTTCCCAGAACATCTCCATGGCTAGTCAGGGGCACCGCGTGGAAGAAGAGCCGAGGAATCCACCAGCACCACGAGCAGGAGCATCTCATGCAACTCACCGTGGAAGAGGACACCCTGTGGCTTCTGAAGTTCATATTGGTGGAGCTAGGCTCAACCAAGGAAGAGGACGGACCTGGGTTGGGCATTCCAATGACACAACACCCTCGGCAGGGGTCTTCCCCGCACGTTTCACCATGCAGAAAGTCCTAGGAGGGTATCAGGACCAGCTAAACAAAAGGGATGAGCAGCCGGGTAGACTCCAACAAGAGCTCTACGAGATGAAGGCTCAAATGAATCGGCGCTCGCCAGGAACTCAAACTGAACGAGAGAAGGCCAACCGTGAAAGGTCCGACCGTAATCGGGGGAGAGACGTTGCTCGGCATCAAGCCAGTCGTGGCTCAAGGAAGGACACTCTACCTGATCGACGTATTCAGGACCCCGAGAAGAGCCGCGCCTCAAGCTCCAAGAGGAACAGGCAGGGGCAGACGTAGACCTCTAGCAACACCCAAGAGCCAGTCGAGTGTAGCCATGGGAAGAAACGATAGGCCGGTCAAGACCTCGGGCGTGCGGAGGAGAAAGAAGAGCTAAAGCAATTGTTGAACCTCCAACTCGAGGGGAGACTACAGCCGGGCACTGGGAGGTCGGCTCAAGACGTTGCTTGGAGGGCCTTGGAGCAAATATCTGTCTCCCCATTCACGAGGGAGGTGGATGGCGCAGATCCTCCAAGGAAATTCTAAACTCCCAAGTTCAACCTCTATGACGGGAAGGCTGACCCTATGGGTCATATTAGACATTACAGGCAGGTGATGGCACTTTGGAGCGAAAATGATGCTCTGATGTGCAGGGTGTTTCCGTTCATCTTGGGCGAGGTAGCCTTGCGCTAGTTTGACAAGCTCCCAACTGGGTCAGTTGGAAGCTGGAGAAAACTCGCCAAACTATTCGCAGCGAGGTTCCTTACAAATAGCCGTTAGCCTAAGGAAATCGAATCCTTGCTCGGGTTGAGAAAGGCCGAGAATGAAAGCTTAAGGTCGTATGCTCGGTGATACTGGGAGACCTTCAATGATATAGATGACTGCAACGAGCAGCTCGCCGTGGCCTCCTTCAAGCTTGGGTTGGAGAAAACTCACAAGTTGAGGTATTCGTTGACCAAAAGGCCTGCTCAGAACATGGCCGAGCTGATGTTGAGGATTGAGCAACACGCCAAGGCAGAGGAGGACATCGGAGGTGTGAGCAGTGAAATCCCTGCCCGGGAGACGATGAAGGGTGACCGAGCAGAGAAGAATGAGGACAAGAGGTCCAGGAAGAGGCCAGATCGGGAAAGAGAGCGCCAGAGGCCCAATGAGGTGTACGAAGTGGCAAACACCATGTTCAAGGAGCCCATCCACAAGCTCCTCAACCAGGTCAAGGACAAATCGTGGTTTGTCTGGCCGCCCAAGATGTTTACTGTCCCGAGAAAGCGTGATGTGAAGAAGCAATGCGCCTACCATAGAGAGCACGGACACTACACTGACCGTTATCGCACCTTCAAAAGGTTCTTGGAGGAGCAAATCAAGGCAGGGAACCTTGGGCAGTATATCGACAAGGAGAAGACCCGAGCTGAGCAGCAAGCAAGGGCCGAGCAGGGCGGGGTAGTAGAAGAACTAGTAGGAATCATCAATGTCATTCACGCAGCCCCGAGGCCGGAGACATCAAATGAGGTAAGAGGTTAGAGCCGAAAGAGGGCGCATCATGAAGTCATGCAAGCCCAACTCGTGCGCGGTGAGCCGAGTAAAAGGAAGTATCCGAACACCGAGTTCCTAGCAGGAGACCTGACATTCACCGATGCCAGCCTAGAGGGAGTTGAGCATCCTCATAACGACGCGCTCGTTATAACCCTCCGGATTGGGAGGTATGATGTAAAGCGTATCCTGGTCGATCAAGGGAGCTCGGCAATGGTCATGTACGCTAACCTCTTCTATAAATTGGGGCTCACGAAAGCGGACTTGCAAAAATTTTATACCCCATTGGTCGGGTTCAATGGTCATCCCACCCTGCCAATGGGAAGGATCACGCTTCCGGTCAAAGCAGGCTCCGAGCTTAGAAATACCGAGTTCTTGGTGGTGGATGTCCCGTCACCAAATAATGGTATAATGGGAAGGACTTGGCTTCATCAGCTCAAAGCCATCCCTTCGCCCTACCATCAAATCCTAAAGTTCCCAACCGCCAAGGGTGTAGAGTGCATCAAGGGAGATCAGGCGGCAGTCAGGCAATGATTTATGGCTGCCATCCGAGGTAAAGAAGGCTCCTCTGGCGATGAGCAGATGTGTGTGATGGAAGTCCAAGACAGGCCACTCTTCGATGACATCGGGAAAGCACCAGTAGATAAGGTGGTGGAACCGCTAAAGAAAGTCACATTGAATTAGGAAGATCCTGATCGGCACTCACATAACCGAACAGGATGAATCTGCTCTGGAAAATTTTCTTAAATCAAACGTTGAGGTCTTCGCGTGGAATCCTTACGAGTTGCTGGGCATCGATCCCGAGATAATGGAACACAAGCTGAACGTCGACTCTACACACAAGCCTATTTTCTAGCGTTGGAGGAGGTTTTTACCTCCGCATGTAGAAGCCGTTGCCGAGGAAGTTGAGAAGTTGCTCGAGGCAAGAGCAATAAGAGAAGTGCAGTACCTGCAGTGGCTGTCCAACATAGTCGTTGTCAAGAAGAAAAATGGGAAGTTGAGGGTCTGTGTTGATATCACTGGCCTTAATAAAGCATGCCCCAAGGATTCCTTACCACTTCCTAAAATTGTCCAACTAGTGGATTCAACAGCTGGGCACGGGACCATGAGTTTCTTGGACGCATACAAGGGTTACCACCAGATTGCTCTAAACACGGACGATCAAGAGAAGACCAACTTCATCACTTCCCGAGGTCTTTACTGCTATAAAGTTATGCCGTTTGGCCTGAAGAATGCCGGGACAACCTACCAGAGGCTGGTGACTAAAATATTCCAACCTATGCTAGGTCGAAATATTGAGGTTTACATCGATGATATGGTGCTGAAGACGAAGGAAGAGCAGGACCATCTGGCCGACCTGAGCAGCGTGTTCGAGGTACTGAAGACCTACAAACTGAGGCTTAATGCATCAAAATGCGCATTTGGGATACAATCAGGGAAGTTTCTCGGGCACCTGATTAGTAGAAGAGGCATCGAGGCGGACTCTGATCAGATAACTGCAATCCAGAACATACAGCCCCCAAAAACTATTCGGGATATACAATGATTGACTGGAATGGCAGCAGCACTGAATAGATTCATTAGCCGGTCATCAGATAAGTGCCATCATTTCTTTCAGTTGTCGAAAAAAGGTAAGAATTTTGTTTGGTGGGAAGAGTGTGATCAGGCGCTCCAAATTTTGAAGGAGTACCTCACCTCGGCTCCTCTCCTCTCCAAGCCCTTGTTTGGAGAAGTGCTATACATGTACCTTGCAGTATCCGATCACGCGGCCAGTGCCGTCCTGCTCAGAATGAATACTACTGAGTAGCTCCCGATCTACTATGTTAGCCACACTTTTCTCGATGCCGAGACCAGATATTTACCTTTGGAGAAGCTAGCGTTGGCCCTGGTCATGGCATCTCGAAAGCTGGCACAATACTTTCAAGCCCACAAGATCATTGTTCTAACGGCACACCCTCTCAAAGATCTGCTACACCGAGCTGATCTATCTGGAAGGATTGCCAAGTGGGGAGTGGAGCTCAGAGAATACGATATCGAGTTCTGACCAAGAACAGCAATCAAAGGTCAAGTTCTCGCAGATTTTATGGCTGAATTCTCCAAGCAGGCCACACAGCACAGCTCGGACTCAACCTCACTCGAGCCCGAACTGGGGGAAAGGATGACTGGACAGAGAAAAATGAATGGAGAAGGAGAAAGTTGGGCATCCAACGCCAAGCCCCGATCAACAAAACTGCAAGGATGTAGGCTATTCACTAATGATGCTTCAAACCAGAAAGGCTCTGGAGCAGGAGTGGCCCTCATATCCCCCGACGGAGCAGTGATAGAGCACTCAATAAAGTTGGGATTTCTAGCCTCCAATAATGAAGTCGAGTACGAAGCACTACTCGAAGGGCTTAGGAGTGCCGAGCTCCAAGGCATCAGAAACTTGAAGGTTTTTTGTGATTCGCAGCTAGTGGTTAACCAGATGAGTGGGCAATACAATGCTAGGGACGACAGGATGGCTTCCTATCCCTCTATTGCACTCAAGCTGATCAAGGGGTTCAATGAAGTACAGATTGAGCAGGTCAGCCGAGAATGAAACTCTCATGCCGGCGCCCTGGCATCCCTGGCATCCCTGGCCTCTGCAACCGAGCTCGGACTAAAGAGAATGGTGGAAGTGCAGAAGAAGGAGAGCTCGAGCATTGGCACCACTGCTCGACAGATATGTGCTATTGAAGAAGACCAAGAGCCAAGCTGGATGAATGCTATCATCAGTTTCCTCAGCGATGGTCAACTCCCAGAGGACAAAAAGGAAGCACACATGATCATACATAAATCTGCGCATTTTTGGTTATCTCCCAAGGGTCAACTGTACAGGAGGTCTTTCTCAGGTCCCTATCTGCGATGTGTTCATTCGAACAAAGTCCAGGACTTTTTGTTTGAACTTCATGAAGGAATATGCGGGGGTCACACCGGGGGAAGACCCATGGCATACCGAGCAATGAGCCAAGGTTACTGGTGGCCCCACATGCAGAAAGATGCCTAGATCTATTCACAAAAGTGCGAGAAGTGCCAAAAATTTGCTCCCTTGCACAAGTAACCAGCTGAGGAGCTTAATCCGATCACCAGCCCATGGCCCTTTGCTTAATGGGGACTGGATATCGTCGAGCCATTGCCTAAAGCGCCTGGCAATAGAAAGTTCCTAATTGTAGCTACAGATTATTTTTCCAAATGGGTGGACGCTGAGCCCTTGGCCAACATCAGAGAAGTGGATGTAAAGAAGTTTTTGCGAAAGAATGTCGTCATCAGATTTGGTATTTCGCGTGCCATAGTTGCAGATAACGAGAAGAAATTCGACAGTAACTTATTCAAGAGGTTCTGCTCGGGCCTGGGCATAAAGATTCATTTTTCAACACCTTCATTCCCTCAGAGAAATGGTCAAGCAGAGATCTCGAACAAGACACTTCTTTCAGGGCCGAAGAGAAGATTAGAGAAAGCCAAAGGAAAGTGGGCGGACGAACTCCCCTCCGTGCTGTGGGCCTACCGAACAACGCCTAGGAGTTCTATAGGGGAGACGCCATTTTCCATGGCATATGGATTAGAAGCAGTTATCCCTTTGGAGGTCGGCATGCCTACCATAAGATCTGAAGCCTTCGAGTCCGGGAATAACGATCTCAGCCTAGCTCGGGAGCTTGACCTAGCCGAAGAAAGGAGGGAGCGGGCACTGGTCAAGCTGGCATCCTACAAGCAACAACTTGCAAAGTTCTATAGCAGACGGGTGAATCAGAGGAGCTTCTAGGTCGGCGAGCTAGTCCACAGGAAAGTCCTCCTTAATACAAAGGACCCCCTTGATGGCAAACTAAGTCCGACCAGGGAGGGTCTATATAAGATTATGTCAGTTGCTGGCGCGGGAGCATACAGACTCAAAGACACGGAAGGAAAGCAGATCCCAAAGCCGTGGAATGCTCAGAATTTACGAAAGTTTTATCATTAAAGCGTCAGCTATAAAGTTATTCGGGATAATGAATAAAGAGAATCTTTTTCAACAAATTGTACATGATTAAAGACACCAAAAGTTCCGGTGGCCCCGAGCCACACCAGGGAAAGAAAGCCCTAGCTCGGCTAGGCACCAAAAGTTCAGGTGGCCCCGAGTCGCGTCAGGGTAAGAAATCTCTAGCTCGGCTATGCACAAAAGTCCCGATGACCCCCAAGTCGTGCCTGAACAAGAAAGCCCTAGCTCGGCTAGGCACAAAAATCCCTGTGATTTTTAAGTAATGTCCGGGCAAAGGAGCCCTTACTCGGCGTCCAAATAAGTCTCAAGTGACTTACGATTCTGACCAGGCAACATTGGTAAGACCGAACAGGAAAGTCACTAGCTGACCATAAAGTCGAATACTAAGCCGACCTCTAATGTCTTGGGGCATTTTGAGATTTCTACATCTTATTCCTGGGTCCCAAGGGGACATGCTCAAAAAATCATAAGGTTTTGACTGAATACCGGATTGAGCAAAGCCCAGCTCGGCTGAAACTATCCAAGGTTAATTGAATCTCAGTTATGTGCTATACAACTCGAATGATTTGAAGTGACCCGACGATCTTGTGAAGTTGTTAAGCATCACGATTTGGTGCAAGCTGTGTGATTGAAGTTACCCGACCTCACCGAATAGTATGAGGCCGAGGTACATACACTTATAAAAATTAAAAGAAAAGGCAAGTATAAGTGCAATGCGAGAACAACACTTGCATAAAACCAAACAAAAATACTTCATTAATATAAATTTCTTTGTCCATTACAACCACGCGGGCCGACCTCACATGGAGAACGAGGCCGTGCACCGCAGAAAGTGAAATGAGAAAAAATGCAGTTCTAATTGGGCAAAATTGGATCGTCAACCTGCTCAGCCTCTGGGGCTTCAGGCCTGACGAGTTCGTCGTTCACAGCGGCCTGTGCAAGCCCTTCAGCATCTCCAATTTCTTTCTCTTGCCCCTCTTCGTCCACGGTGGGGTCCACTGTGGCATTCAGGGCGGCCGCCCGAGTTTCGGGCCATAGTGGGTCGAGCTCTTCAAATGTATCTTTGTGCTCGTCCGACGCGTGACCTTCTTGCATGAGCGGAGGAGGAGCGACGAAGACTTCAGGGGGAGGGCACGGAGGATTCTCTTGACCATGAACAGCCAGAGCTGCAACTGCAAGAGGGGGAATTTCCACGACCTGTCCAGGGGAATTGGCTTGCCTGAGTAGGTACATCAGGTCATCAGGGAAAGGCACGGATGGCTGGAGCCACGGGACTGACCGGTGCGGCTCTGAGTCTTCAGGAATTACGGCGGTGGAGAGCGCGGCATCCCATCCCATTTTGAAGATTGGGTTTTGTAGAGTAAGGAACTGGGCTTCATATTCGTCACCATCCTTGTTATTCCCAGCGTCCCACTGCTGCTTCGCTGTACGGGCGGAGGAGGCCTCGAGCTCGGCATACGCCTTTTGTAGGTCGTTCTTGCTTTTCAATTCGGACGCGAGGTTCACCTCATGCTCCTTCACAGCATCAAGGGCAGATGAAGCTCGAAACTCTGCGGCCTCCTTAGCCTTCACCATCTCCCCGAGCTGAGCACGAAGAATCTTGTTCTCATCCTTCAGCTTCAGCGTTTCGACGTGCATTAGGTCGTACCTCTGCCGAAGCCTGCTGCACCGCTCGGAAGCTTCTATCCCCTTTTAAAGGCCCTGTGTAATATGAAAGTATTAGCTCGGCACAAATATGAGATAAATTACAAGTTATCTGTGTACGGGAGCTTACCACAACGGCGTGCTGTGCAACCTGTTTGGCAATCGAGGCCTCCGGGATGGCCTCATAGTCTGCCTTATCCCTCGAAAAACATAGGCTCTTTTCCAACGCCCACGCTGCTTGATGATTTTCCTGCGCAGAATCCAGCACGGTGAGATGCTTGCCTTGGTATGCCAGACTGAAAGTGAGTACCTCAGGGTCACGAGTCACCTCCGCGGTAGTTGTTGGAATGGTTGGGGGTGGATCGGCTTCAGTCCTCCTTCGGACCTGGCGCTCGGCCACTTCGGAGGTAGTGGGCCTTTTCCTCAGAGTGGATTGAGAAGCAGGATGAACGATGGGAACCCGAGCAGTGGTTGGGGCAGCTGAAGTGCTAGCAGGAGTGTTGGAACCCTTGCGGATGGAATGGGAGCATGACCAGAAGACCCCGGTGCAGAGGACGGGGGAAGACTCCCGAGGAGAGTGCTAATGAGGTTGCGCCGAGACATCCTTCCTGCTCTTCGCGATGAGCTTGATCGGCTAGACGAAACTCTGGATGTGGTCATCGATGTGTTTTGGGATGCCGATGCTCCTGTGCTTGGAGCGTTTTGATTTTGGATGTCTTCGGCTTGGTCGCCCTCAACAAGGTTCAGACGATGTTTGAGCTCTTCTGGTTGGATTGGGACCCCGTTAAATAATCGAGAAAATTGCCAAACTTCGTGATCCCAATTGAGGATCCGCCTTATGTAGTCAAAGTTGATCCTGCCCTCCCTCCTATCTCTCATGTCCCGAGCAGCGGACGTATTACAGTAGGCACCTGAGGAGGAATATATTAGTGCTAGGCAAACGTGTAAACAAATTAATAAAAATTTCAAGGGAAAAGAGCTTGGGTACCTGGGGATCCCGGTCTGGTCGGATAAAGCCATGCATGGGGATCTTGAACTCCAGGTTAGAGCTGCCAGTTTTCTTCAATCACCACGAAATCTTTAATATCGCCCTTGTGGGAGTTCTTGAGCTCGAGCACAATCATACAGTTCTCTTTGGCTTTAAGATAGTATTTGCTCAGGCCCATGGCAGTCTCCGATATAGTGTAGCAGTGTTGAAGCTCTCGAACACTGAAGTTGATGCCCATATAGCGGTTCAACAGTGCTACGCCCATCAATATGGAGAAGAAGTTGGGGGTCAGCTGCGCCGGGCACAACCGATAGAAGGAGAGAGCCTCCCTTATAATGCTCGGGATGGGGAATTCAACTCTCGACTCCAGGAGAGCCACAAGGGGAAAAACGACCCCCCCGGGTTCTCCTATAGTGACAGTCTCCTCACTAGTGGCCTGACGGATGCTAACATCATCAGGGATGGATTGAGCTTGGTGGAGCTCGGCCAATGCCTCTGGTGTATCAGCATACCGTGCGAGACGCCCCATTTTGGTTCTAAAAAGAAGAAAAAGGAAAAAGGAGAAGAAGGGAAGTGTCATATATGTGCGTATATGTGTATAAGTATGGCCGCAAGTTCCTCCCCAGCAAACACCGCCACTGTCGGGAGAGCAGTGGCGATGCTAGGGTATTTGGGGCATAGGTCAGTGGGCCTAACCCCTACCACGGCGGCGCTGGCCACAAATTTCATAAGAGGAGATGAAAGAGAAAGAAAATAGGACGCTAACCTTGGTGAATATGGGCCTGAGAACCGTGAGGATTGCCGAAATCGCAGGAACCGTAGTTGCTAGAGTTGCAAATGTGGTGGTCGCCTGAAACTGCCTTAGTACAGGATATGGAGTTTGTAAATGGGGAAGAAGGAATCCCCTTCCCCTTTTTATAGCCTCTCGAACATTCAAATGAAGCGCCAAAAGACAGCAGTTATAGCGCGTGCTTTGACGCGCGCCGTATGCCTTTACTGCGCATTTAATACAGGCGACAACTGTCTCCCGAGCAGATCAGTCCGAGTGGCCCATGACGGTTGAGTTCATAGTACTGGTGTTCGGACCATGGGACCGAGCAACGTTCATCGTCAGATCTATAATCCCGAGAAAAATGTTTGATCGGGTAAGAAAATTTGAGCAAATCCGCCATCATTAACCCTAATGATTGACATTTATTGATATGACGGTTGACATGCCAGTGACGTTCCATTACCCTAGGTATAGCTAATGCTGTACGCATTCAATGCACGCATTAAATGCGCCACAAAACCGTTAAGGGTTCAGCACGTGGCGGAAAAGATAGCTAAGGGACAGTATGTCAGCGAAGCTTGTTTAGTAAGCCATCCAATCAAAAGACGAAACTACAAATCGATCAAGGAGAACACATCACCCTCCAGCTACTCGAGTACCGAGCAGTAGCAAGATGATTGGGGCAATTGAGGGGGATCAAGTTCTGACCAAGGCACATGGAGTACACGTGGAAGGCCATACAGCGCAGCAGTCCATATCAGCACGGGACATTCCTCGTCTTGTCCACGTCAGCTCGGGTAGTATGCCGAGCTATGTGATAGTATATCCGAGCTGAGCAAAGGTCCGGCCCCCGAGCCCAAAGACATGGTGCTCGGCACTACTGGTGGAATGCTCGGGATTTCTATCCGAGTAAGGTGAACTGCCAGAAACCCCGGTCCGAGCTAAATGGTCAGTACTGAAGATCATTCCCTGCGGTACATATATCCAAGAAGTGGTACAATGATGAGATATCAATAATAAACAGGCCAACTCATGGGTAAAATGGTCACGTAGGGATGACTTAGCCCTAGCCCAACTTAGGCTTAAAGCCAAACCTGAGTACTAATGGACATCTAGATATGACAAAAGGCATTTGCAGAGATATCTTGCGGAGATATTCAATGATAGCACTGACAAATCACCATCATTGCATTAATTGCTATGCATTGATCGAGAGAAGAGATACAACCCGGCCTGCTCGAGTCGGGTCGAACTTCATGAGCGGGTCAAGTACTTCTCTTCCTATAAATTGCCATCAAATGGGAAGATTCAGGCAGGCTCTCTTTTACTTTGCCAAAACTCTGCTGAAATTTACTCTTAAGCTCTCCGTTTTCTCTAAAAATTTCTTGCCTAACTCGATCGTCGGAAGGTCCACGGTATAAAGTCACTGGTGGGCATTTTACCATTTTCTTGTGCAGGCACATACGTGGAACTCATCCCTGACGTCACAGTCAGCTTGGACGGGACCAGTAGATCCCAATCCCGATCCTCTACATTTTTAAATTTCTATTTTTTGGTAAGTGAATGTTTAATCGTATATCAAAAAAGAAATTTTATAATAAAGATCAGCACACATTCTTAGACAACACTTTCACTCATAAAAGAAAATAATAATAATAATAAATAATAAAAAAAACAACAACTCTCCCAATCCATAAAGCTAGTAAGGAACACGAAAAAGATTAAAGATGAATTAAAAAAAAGTAGTATTAACCACCGTTGATTGGGTGGTGGTTAATAGCCTAATAGAGACAACAACAAAAATTTAATATCAATACACTTTTTGACGTGGAACATATCACTTTCATAAATATAAATACACTTTGCGTAGATATTTATACATTATATACCCTTAACCACCGCCCATTGGGCAGTGATTAGTATTTACTTTAAAAAAATTTATATAATAAAACAGTTTATGTTTTTAAATTATATATGAGATAATTATGTTTGAATGACTTAAATCTTCTCAATTTATAAGTGAACGGCTGAAATAATTTGACATAAATCTAAATTTTCGTTCACTTTCTCAAGATGTTATTAACACACCTCTTTTGTTTATTTTTGTATTTTTTTCATTTGAAAGGTACACAAATTTTTTCTAAAAGCACAAACAATTAAACAAAATGAAAGTAAAAATATAAGTTCTATTAGCATTTTTCTTTGGTTAGATACTCAAGTCGATCTCTCTCTTTTTCTCTCTCTCTCTCTCTAAAGAGGTTTATACTTTTGTTATTTTGTTATTTTTTATATTTGTAAATTAATAAATTAATAATGTTATATTTTTAATTAAGTACCTTAAAATTAAATAATTATTTAAATATTAAATTATTAATATAATTTTTTATTTTACTCTTAAATTATTAAAATTTAATAATTTAATATTTTTAAACACGAGTAATAACTAATATAACGATAAATCATTATCTATACAAACACACACATGAGACACGCTTAAAAATGAGAGCAATAGCGTTTTGATGGATAAATATCATTACAACTTATACACTCTGCAATAAATAAAATCACTTGATCAAAGTTTTTTTGTAATTTAATTTTTTAATTTTTAAATTTTTTTATCAAAATAATAATATGTTCATTCATTAATAAAATACATAATATATAAAGGTAATTTTGTCTTTTCATGAGGTGTGATATGTACTGATTTTTTTTCTCTCTCTCTCCATTATGGGATTGTAATTGCAAAATAATTACTCATAAATTAAGGTCATGATCTACATGTTGAGGCTTATTTAACGAAAACATATGATTATCATTAATCCCAATATATATATATATATATATATATAACTATAACTATAACGAGAAGAAAAAAAAGAGACTTGGGGAAAGTTTTGTTTGTCTTTATTCTATTTTGTGGCTCAAAGTAGTGCATTTAAGTTACCACCTTGGTGGTGATGCTCATTGACTTAAAGCCTGATGAATTTTAGTTTCCCAAACAAGTTATTAGAAAACAAATAGAAAATTTTCAGGGTTTGAGAACCCAAACAAACATCTAAAGTAATTTATATATACAATAGCAATTATTTGTGTCTAAAAGTACTTTAAACATAATTTAATTATAAAATTAATTTTAAATAATAAATATTTTTTAATTATAAAAAAAATATTTTAAATATTTTTATTGCACACTTTTAATTTAAACCAAAAGAAACAAAACAAATTCATACTGCACTTTTGATTCCTGGATTTGTTTGGACAGGTTTAACGGGATCGGGATCGGGTAAACCTAAACCTGAAGGCGCATTTACGCCCGAAGAAACGGTTGATTTTATGTTGAAACGATTGGAGGAGAAACCTGAAGTGTTTTATATCCTTTGCCCTGATAATGAAACCCCGCGTCAAACCGATTTGAAACGAATGCAATGGAACGTCAGCGATATCATCGAAGACCGTCCTGCTCTATCACGCTGGCATGATGATTATTCAGAAAAATTCAGTAAGTATTCCCTATAAATGCACATCAATGAATTTCACTAATTCTTCTCAAACCTTCTTATTGATCTCTTTCCAGGTCAATATGTCAAAAATTGATCTATATTCACTCTGATTGTGAAAAATAAACAATTGAAATGTCATAAAATTGCAGATGACCAGAAATTACATGTTCCAAATTATATACCTATCCAAATACCTTTTCACGAGCCAACTCATCTGGAATTGCATCACGAATAAGTTTTTGACGTTTTGCTTGTAATTTGAATTGAGAAGTTGATCGGTCTTTATATTCATCACCTTTTTGTCTTTTGACAAGTTGACGTTGGGCGTTTGGTGAAATATACTCTGGATTCTCATACACTGTTGCCCCTCCAAAACTACCTTCAAAAATTCTGATTGGAGTTAACACCATTCTTGGACCAATTTCAACCAAAGTAGGTTTCTTTGCATCTTCGTTTTTGTTGTTTGCAGCAGAAGCCTTATCCGAGGCGGCCGAACCTTTTTCAATAATTTGATAATGTCTAAACCAAACTTTATTATCCAAAATGCTAAAATTGATCACATGATCGATAAAAGGTTTACTTTTTCTTGCCATTCTTGGTACGCCAAAGATTTGCGTGAATAATTCTTTTATTAGACCAAAATGTGGACGTTGATCAAAACTTGCATCAAAACTTAAAAGAGGTCTACTTCCTTTTAAACAATTTCCTTGCATCTTTAACTCATCCATCGTATGAATGTTTTGAACGTGAAATTTGATCGAAGGTCCATTTGGCGTTTTACTTGCCCATAGATATAAATCTTCATGTTTTCTTGCTTCAAAATAAAGTGTATTATTGCAATTATTCAATTCTGCCAATTCGTTCAAGATGTGCAAATTGGATTTTGAGTCCAATTTTGAATCTTTCTTACTATGTGGTAATAATGCTTCCAAATCGTTCACCAAATGACGCATCCTCATCGTGACACCACGAGAAGGTAAAATAAGAACACGTTGCTTATTACGTGGCGTAGAGGTGACTGAAATACCATTTTGTTCACCTTCATCTGTCGCTTTACGTTTACCTTTTGAAGCTGCACTATATAGAGATGCCATCTTTCTTTTCTTTTCTTTTCTGTTGGAAGAAGTGATGATGGTGAAACAACTTTAAGAGTTGAATGCATGCATGGCACAGCTCTTACGCGTAAGAAGGATTTCCAGAAAAAAAGCAAGCCAAAATTCTTTCCAATGAGAAAAAATTCCAGAGTGGGGGAACACGTGATCGTATTTTCCTCCACGCTCTAGAAGTTTATGCAAGCGACCACCACTTCTTCC
Organism: Heliamphora exappendiculata; assembly: GCA_034768845.1. Taxonomy (NCBI): domain Eukaryota; kingdom Viridiplantae; phylum Streptophyta; class Magnoliopsida; order Ericales; family Sarraceniaceae; genus Heliamphora; species Heliamphora exappendiculata. Next base: position 591 of record JAOTRH010068055.1, on the reverse strand, counting down.
TCAAACTGTGTTTCCTTGATTAAAAAGATCATAATATTATTTCACACAAAATGATTTTGCGGTATAGTGGAAGAGGTAAAGCACAGCTTAATACAAAATTGTCATCGTCACAGCCTGGAAAATTTATCCGATATGCGTCTACAACAGAGATACCCAATACAACAGGACCAACGGATCCTATAAAAAGTGTTAGAACTTTGGTAGAACAAGTTGATCGATCATCCATTTTAGCATCAAAATTTTATCCAAAGCATCTTCAAAATCATTTTTTAGCTATACGTGCATTTAATGCAGAAGTTGCAAGAGTTGCGGAATTGGTTGATAATGAATTAATGGCACGTATTCGTGTTACATGGTGGCGTGATGCAGTACGATCTGCATTTAATGGAAAATCTCCAAGACATCCAACGATGATAGCGTTAAGCGAAGCAATTCATGATCCAAAAGTTCAAAAGTATGGTGGTTTAGTGGAAGATCATTTTGTGGCAATGTGTGAAGCAAGAGAATCAGATCTTTCAGCTCCTACCATTCCACCAACGTTGGAAGAAATTGAATCTTATGCGGAAAAAACTTCTTCACGTTTATTTTATC
>JAOTRH010068044.1:0-18091 GCA_034768845.1 Heliamphora exappendiculata | reverse complement strand
AAATAAATAAAAATCTTAAGATTTTCCTAGCATCTTTTTAAAATTGTTCTCAAAATTTCTTGGATTTTCTAATATTTTCTAAAAAAATAAAAATAAATAATTGAAAAATAAAATAAAATAAAATAAATAAATAAATAAATAAATAAATCTTAGGGTTTTTCTAGCATCTTCTTAAAATTTTTCTCAAAATTTTTAGGATTTTCTAACATTTTCTAAAAAAATTTCTCAAAATTTCTAGGATTTTCTAAAAATTTTCTCCTCAAATTTTTAGGATGTTTCAAAAATAATAGGATTTTCTAAGTTTTCTGGGACTGTTGAAAAATTTAATTCTCTAAGATTTTTTAAAAAATAAACTTCTAGAGCTAGTGGCAAATTTGCCCCCAAACTTTAGAAATTTTTGACAAAATTGCCTATAAATTTAGAATTTTTGATAAAAATTACCTCTTTAAATTTTCATGTCCCAAAAATAAAAACAAAATTAATGTGTTTCTAAAAGAAAAAAAATATAATAAAACCAAGCTTTTTCACTAAAATAATTGTCAATTGCTTTGTTTGTTCAAACCCTAGTTGTCCCTACTGTTTTAATCTCCATTACATAGGTACCTAAGCTAAGATCAAATCCCATCAAATCATCATCCAATAATCATCATTATCCATTCAAAACATCAAAATAAATCATCAATCATCATCATCATATCAAGTCACATCATATGGGAATCCTGCGTCTATATTTGAGATATAAACATGCTTTGGTATTAAAATAGTAAGGATGAGGAATCTACCGAAGGTTGCTGACGAGAAATGTGATGGTCAGGCTCCCGCAATAACACGTCAATAGCAATAGAATCCGTAAGAGGCTCGTAGCGTCTCATCTCATGAGATATTATGCGATGAGGGACTGAATCATAGGTGTGTGGGTCAAAAGGTGCTGGGTGACCCTCTCCAGCGTCTGGATCCAGAAAGTCCGCTACAACAGCCTCTGCAGCAGCATCAGCAGCTGCCCGTGCCTCCTCCTCGGCTGCCTGGTGAGAGGCACGCTCTGCCTCGAGCAGGAGAGCATCCATCGCAGCGCTAGACTGAGTAGCAGTAACACCGCTGGCGGGCTGACTAGTAGTCGTATCCCTAAGTGCCCCCATAGCGGAACTCCCAGCAACAGCAGGACCCTGCCGTGCCCCTAAATCATCATCCCCCTGGCCCTGGCCCGCCATGAAAAAGAACGGAATCACAAAGAGAAGAGTAAACATCGTTTAAAAGGAGTGGGGAGAAAGCAAGAAAGAGCGAGAGAGGAGCAAGAAAGAGCGAGAGAGGGTTTGAGAGCATTTAGGAGGTTAGAGAGAGAGTGGGATGTGAGAAATGAGACCCCCAGCGCGCCTTGGCAAGGCTTATGCACGTTTGGAAGTGGCGGCCACCACCTTTGATTATGGCGTGTGTCAAGTTAGTGAAAAGTCACATGGCGTACGCCATGTTGGAAGGATTGTAACATAGCGGCCGTCAGGTTCAAAGGGTTTGGAGTCCGCGGCCGCCATGTCAGAAGGGAAAACGGCGCCTATCAATGATCATTTTAGCTGCTGCTGTTGTTTTAGTGTTTTTAGAGGCAGTTTAAGGCTTTTAATGTCTGTTTTTATTTATTTTATTATTTGTATGTGTTTTATTTCCTATTTATGTGTCTATTTATTAGTATAGATGATTTTTTCTTTATTTTACTAGAAAAAATGATTTTGAAAAAAAATACATAAATAATTTTGTTTTCTTATTGCATATTTTATATAAAATATTTTATTAAAAAAAAGAATAAAAAAGAGACAAATTTCAAACCATGTTTTTCAAAGGATAATTTCTTTAAATTCCTGGTCCCCGATCTTTTGCAGTTACCCCTTCCTAATAAACTTAAGCCGTAATTAGAATTTTAATTACTTTTATCTTACACCTCTTAATTCACAATCTTTCTTCCCAATAAATCAAAATTCTTAGCCGTAGCTTGGTTCCCGATCATTTCAATCTCGCTTTCGATAAACCTAATTCTAAGTCCCGCATTCTTAGAACCTGACTTAACCTATTAATTTGATGTTTACCTCGTCAGTCCTCCTCACGATCCTAAACTGACTCGACGGTCCTCCTCATGACCCTCCCCATGACCCTAAACTGACTCATCAGTCCTCCTCATGACCCTAAACTGACTCGATCTTCCTCATGACCATAAACTGACTCGTCGGTCCTCCTCATGATCCTAAACTAACTCGTCGGTTCTCCTCATAACCATAAACTGACTCTTCGGTCCTCCTCATGACCATAAACTGACTCGCCGGTTCTTCTCATGACCCTAAACTGACTCTTCGGTCCTCTTAGTGACCATAAACTGACTCATCAGTCCTACTCATGACCTTAAACTGACTCGTCGGTCCTCTTCACGACCTTAAACTGACTTATCGGTCCTTTCACGACCTAAAATTGATCAATATCTTTCTTGCATTATACATGTTGTGCATCATCTCTCTTATTATTACATCATCCTTGCATTTTGCCCCATGAACTACGTTCTGGACTGATCCCTAGCAAAGAGGGTACGTAGGCAACTCAGTAAAAATTCGAGTACGACCAACATCATATGTGTGCTTGTATGGCCTAAGATTGACGGCTCGGTCAAATGGATGTTGTCTCTAGATCTTTGATATAACTTGCTTCACGCGTTGCTATGTAAGTTATATCAAAGAGGAGCAACTGTAGACATCCCAATTTGACCTCGCCTAATCTTAGGTGAATCCAATGATAAAAATATTTGGAATAGTGCCCTAGTACGATCCTCGGGAGGTGATCCAAGCTCGGTATTTGAACCCAGTCATCAAAAACCTTCAAAACTAATGAAATTGTACCGAACTATCGATAACTTGTTGCCCAAGTCATTGCCAGAAGTCGCGACCGCCATGTTCATTGTGGCGGCCGTCAATAGAACCTCTTGGAAACCCTAGCCAAAAGTGGTAGCCGCTAACTCCAACATGGCGACCGCCAACTCACATTATGGTGGCCGCCACTAGAACCTTGTGGAACATTTTCCAACATAGCGGCCGCTAACTTGCATTGTGGTGGACGCCAACTCCAAATGGCCTGGCATGTCTTAAAACGTGGCAGCATCTCATTGGTTGAAGAAATCAATAAATACCGTACCCCAGCGTAAGTTTTTGGTACGAATTTTGAGTGAGAGAGACTCTGCCGATATACCGAGCAATTTCGAGCCCCGACACCGAAACCCTACCGATATACCGAGTCCCGAATCTCCAATACCTACATTGAAACCTACATTGCTTGGATCACCACCCGAGGATTGGACAATTGGAGCTCATTCTACTAACTTGAGGATTCTCCGGCAACCTAGGTATCTCGTTTGGATCCCCAGCCCTTCTAGCTCCACTTTCTACCCCTTTGGAGTGGTCGGGTTTAATTTTGTCAATTCATTTTAATTACGTTCTCGCATAACTTATGTAGTTGTTATATTCTTATATTACTTTAAATTCTAGTTTTAGTTTCCTTAGTCGACTCGTTTCATCTACTTACCTTCATTATTAAGATTATTACTAATTGTTAAATTATTAAATAGTGTTAATATTTGTTTTAACAATTACAACTTATCAATGTTGTTAATTGTCATAATTTAAGTACTTACATAATAAATGGTTATAATAGTCAATATTACACCCATTTAATTCAAAAGTATCATTTCTTTTCATTTTATTTCTTTTATGTTAATTCAACGTTCTAACACTTTATTTCCTTTCTTTAGTGTTCTAACATTTATTTATTTTTTTGTTTAATCTATATTCTTATTTTCATAGCATTCTATTCTATTTTCTTGTAATGCAGTTTCTTGTTAATATTTTATTTCTTTTTTTTTTAGCTTAATGTTCCATTTTTAGTTAGTACATTTTATTTCTATTTTTTTTTATTTTCTTTTTAAGTATTAGTTTAATGTTCTAGTAGTTGTTCTATATTTTCTCTTTTTAATGCAATTTATTTTTCGAACATTTTTTTTTCTTTTAGTATAGCATTTTCTTTTTATTATCAACTTTACTTTTTTTCACATAACGTTCCATCTCTTTTTCTTTAAATGCTAATATTCTATTTTTTTTTTTTCTTTTATTTTTAATGTTAGTTTAAAGTTCTTTCACTAGTATTAATTTAATTTTTTTGTTAGCTTTTTATTTTTCATTTTCTCTTCTTTTTCTTTTAACAATAGTGTAATTTTTCTTTCTAGTATTTTATTTTCTTTTTATTGTTAGCTTCATTTTCATAAAATATATTTTTTTTTTCTATAACTTTATTTTCTCTTTCTAGTACTTATCTTATCATTCTTTTCTTTTTTTTTATTTAACCTAAAAAATCACAAAAGGCTTTTAAGTTAATTTTTACTTTTAAATAGCATGATAATTTTCTTTTCTCATAATAGTTAAAACTCAATTATCCTTTTTTGTCGCTTCTTTCTTTCATTTTCTCTTCTTTTCCTTTAATTCTCCTTTTATAAATATAAAATGTTAATAATCAAAATTTTCTTTTATTTTTCAAAACCTTCCTTTGTTAATTTAATTTTTCTTCTATATTATTTCTTTTTCCTTTTCTTTTATTAACTACAAAAAGCACAAAATCATAAAAATATCTTTTAATTTTTTTTTAATAATTTTTTTGTATGCATATCTCATTTTCTACCTATTTTATCTTCTTACCTAGTTTGTTTTGGTATTTATTTTGATTATTTTTTTTAAAATTATGCCTTTAACTTATTTTTATTTACAATTCATGTTTAGATAATTTTAGCAATTTTAGCATTTTAATCATTTAACCAAATCATGTTAATTTAGATTGCTTAAACAATATTGTATGCTGGATTGTTCCATGTATCCTTTAGCTAGAAATTGCATGCCTTAGGACTTAAGATTTTTTTTTATATTTATTTATTTTGGAGTGTTATGTACATATCTTATCTATTTTCTATACTTGATTTTGAATGTTCTTTTTTCACCCTCATTTTTTTTATTTGCATGTATTTGAGAAATTTTATTCAAGAACCAATGATGATTAGTAGAGATCAATCTTACGGTTAAGCGAACGGAATGCCTAACACCTTGCTCAATTCCTACCTTAGCCCCCGGACCCTCTTTCTCTGGTTAAACGCTTTTAAGATCAGTTAGCTATTTTTGTTTTTTTTAGTTTTTCTCAAAAACTAAGTGGCGACTCTATTTTTAATAAAATAGAATTTTCAAAAGTTAGTTTTCAGGGTATGAAAGTATTTTTCAAAACATCTTTAAATTATCTCACTTTTAACCCCCAAATTCCAACGCCGCACACTCCAGTATACTATCAATGCAACGGACAAGCAGAGGCCTCAAACATGACTATCTTAGACGAGATCAAGAAGCATCTCAAAAAGGTGAAGGGAAAGTGGGTGGAAGAACTCCCCCACGTGCTATAAGCCTACCAAACTACACCATGCAAATCTACTGGAGAAACCCTATACCCAATGGCCTACGGTACCAATGTGGTGATCCCATTGGAGATTTGCCTCCCCACCATGCGAACCGATGAATTCAACCTCAAACAAAATGGGAAGTTATGGCCAAAGACTTGAACCTTGTCGAAGAATGGAGGGAAGAAGCGTTGTTGAAATTCAAATCTTACCAGCAAAAGATGACCCGGGACTACAACGAGAAGGTCAAACCAAGGGAATTCGGCCCTAGAGACTTAGTTCTGAGAAAAGTTATGAGAAACACGAAGGTACTACGGGACGGGAAGTTGGGGCAAAACTAGGAAAGGCCCTATAAGGTCAAATAAGTCATAGGCCCTAGGGCATACTACCTTGAAGACATAGACAGAATGAAGGTTCCTCTTCTATGGAATCTGACCAACCTAATGATTTTTTACCACTAGGTTCTTTGTATTTTCCAAACTTTTGAATATCAATAAATGACGAGTTTTTGAAAGATCTAGACTTTTTACTTTAAATTATCCTCACCAACTCAGCCGGGTTTCTAGCAATCCCTTTAAAGAGGCCAGCTCGACCACGAGATTAGAACAATCTCTCAGGAGTTAAAATAGCTCCCAGGATTTCTTAGCAACCCTTTCAGAGAGGCTACTTTGGCTACAAGATTAGAACAATCTCTCATGAGCTAAAATAGCTCTCAAGGTTTCTAACAACCCCTTTAGAGAGGCTAACTCTGCCACGAGATTAGAATAATCTCTCAGGAGTTAGAATAGCTCCCAGGGATTTTAATAATCTCTTGCAAGCTGGCCAGCTCAGCTATAAGGTTAGAACAACCTCTCAGGAGTTAGAATAACTTCTAGGGGTTTCTAACAATCTCGTTGCAGGACATCTCGGCCCTGAGGCTAGATCGATGTCTCAAAGAAAACAAAATATATCTAAGTATGGGAGTAACTCCTAGCGTTTCTAACAACCCCACTACAAGATAGCTCGGCCTTGAGGCTAGATCAATGTCTCAAAACAAACAAAATATGTCTAAATGTGGGGAGCAACTCCCAAGGTCTCTAACAATCTCGTCGATGATTGGCAAGCTCAGCTCACCAAAAGAAAGGAAGCATATACAATAAAAAGGCATAGAGAAATGAAAAACAAGGAAACACAACCACACAACCAAGAGAGGAAAGGATTTTATTTCATTAAAAGTAAAACAATACATAAGGTGGAGCGTGGCATTTGAAGTGGGAAATTGGCCGAAGCTCCAAACTTGTAAAAATAAAAAGAGAAAACAAAAGCAGAAATAAAATGGAAAAGAAATGAGAGAAGCTGGCTGGGGAAATTCCGAGATTAGTCTTGGCCGTCCTTTTAGCCCTTTTCGTTTCCATTGTCAGCGACTTCAACGATTTTTGTACCCACGAAAGCATGTATACGACGGCTTGAGATCGTGTTTCTGGTTTCCTCATGTCGAGAAGGGGGGAAGGCTAGAGGCATTTTGGGGTCAGTGGGATCTACTTCGGTCACTTGCTCCTTGGTAGCCGCAACAACATCGGCAAGGGTGAGGTCTTCACTCCACAGGGCGGAGTTAAGGGGGAAACTGACCTTCTCTAAGCCCTGCTTATACCTCAGTGCGAGCAGCTCAGCCCAGATGCTAGCGACCTTTGTTGATAGATGGGCGCCGCACTAGTCCCATTCTTGCTGCCAAGATTGGTCATCCCTCTCTCTCTCTCTCTAAGTGGCCTTCAGGTCAGCAGTGATTTCCATGTGGGTCTCCACCTCCTCTTTGGCTGCAGTCAATAGGCTTTGAAGCTAGGTGTTGGCTGCCGAAACAACGGCGGCCTCCTCCTTTGTTTTCTTCACCTCCTCCTCAGCGACCTTCAGCTTGTTCTTAAGGTCCTGCCGAGCTGAAGCCTCCTCAACTTAGGCAGCCTCGAGGTCTTTAACGTGCTACTAGGCCAAAGTTATCCCCTTTCTAACCCTCTTCGCTTCTATCGATATCTCAACGTAGCAATCTTGGAGGACGGTTACGACCAAAAAATGCTGTGAAGACACAATAGGATAAGTACGAATGAAAATGGTTAGGTGTTGAGTGGGTAAATAAAATCAAAAAACACTAAGTAAAGGAGTATGAAAGGAGTACCTACCCCTACACCAAGCCGGTAGACCCTTTTGAATAAGACCGACGTCATTTGACTGGAGTGATCAGCCATGTCAAGGGTCAGCGTGAGCCCCCTCACCAAGAGGTGGGCCACACCACCCTCTTTAAATGAGTCACCAATGTGGAGATGGCGTCCCATAATGTTGAATTTAGAAAGCTAAGGTGCATAAGCATTAGCTGCCTTCTTCCCCCAAACATTGGGCTCGACAGTTAGGGTACCATCGCCGTGGATGAGTTGGCGGCGTTGAGGTGCCTACGGCCTCCAGTGCTGGTTCCCTTAGTGGTGGAAGTGAAGGCACCGTGATCCTCACGGCCGGAGTAGCCGAGGTGCTCGCTGCGTTGAGGCTGAGGGCCACCGCCTTGAGGTTTAATGTGGTCCTTATCCTTGGCATGTCTTCCTCTGGCTTGTGGATTGGATGGGGATGCAGGTGGAGGCGGGGATGATGGGGCTCTCTGTCGAGCTTCTCCCCTATGGCGAATGACTTGCCTATAGCTAGGGACGTGGTCGAGAAGGCCAAGTGCCGAGCGAGTCTCTCTAATTGCTAAGCAGCGCTGTACTTTGGCAAAATTGGCCTACCTCTTATGCCGCTTGATAAGGGAAGACTCTGCAAAAGGATGAACCAAAGCAATATAAGTACGACAGTAGTAAAAAAAGGGATAAAAAATATACAAGGGAGAAAGAAGCAGCCAAACCAACCTGCACTCCTTGGAACCCTTGGAATTGAGTGGCCAACAAGTCTAGTGCAGTTAGGCTGGAACTCCAAATCTCCTCTCACCATGATGTAGTCATCACCATGTTTGTCTGAGTCAAGAAAGTCGTGCACCATTTGCTGGGCAACACTCTTTTGGCAAAGATAGTAAGTGTTGTCCTTAATGTGGACAAAGGTGTAACTGTGAAATATCTCAAAAATGCCGAGATTCAAACCGTAGCAACGGTTGATTTTGTCCACTCCGATCACTACCCTAATGAAGTTTATGGAGACCTGTTGGGGTAAAGCGGCACTGGGCCAACATTTCCCTTAGGAGTGGGTCAATGGGGAAGTGAACCTCAACCTGTACGATAAAGGCAACGGGGAATGCAACCTCGTTTCCCCTTACAAGAATGGGTGACCTTGGGCAGTTAGAGTTGCAATAGTAAACCTCTTTACGGACTTACACCGAGGGACCATAGCCCTATCAAACGTTTCTTTACGGGATCTAACCGAAGGGTCGTAATCCTGTCGTAATCTTCTCAGACTTTAACCGAAGGGTCATAACCCTAACATAATCAACGTTAGCCAGAGCTAACATAACCATCTATCTCATTCCATACACCTATGCATAACCTAATAAGTAATTAAATGCATAAAATCACGTACTATCACTACGTATCACAAACTATGCCATATGCTACACTCGCGACTCACATAAACCTACACCCATGCAGCATGCACTACATGCATTCGTTCATCAAATTTCACATCCATATGCCTATCAAACTCAAGGTCTTAAAGCATATACCATATTACACATAACGCCATCAAAATCCATGTAAATCACATTACATAATCCATGCATGAATAAATTACAGTTGTAACATGCATAAACCCGTTGTAAAAGCACATAGCCACTTATAACCACCAAGCCTAACTCGAAGGCCAACTAAAAACCCAAAGCCTTACCTCACGATTCATAACCCAAGACTCTTTCCCGATGGGAACCACGGGCCCAAACACTTAACACATAACAAACATCCACATCTCAACAACTCATCATCCCCGAGGATGGTATCAACACGAACACACGAGGTTACCACACAACCCCCAAAACCACGACACAATCGACCGAACCCCAAAAGAAATCCACAGGTATTTAAATCAAGTAATTCTCATAAATTAATCAATTGAATACCATAGGACACCAATCGAAAACCAAAACCCAACCATCGAACCACCAACACACACCTCAGCACTTCAGTCGATTGGACCCAACCCCCAGTCGACTGAACAACACACTGGAAACCACCAAAATACCTCACACACGGTTCAGTCGACTGAGCCCATAGGTTCGATCGACCAAACCCCAAAACCAAGATCCAGTAGATTGAACCCATAGGTTCGGTCGACTGAACTCACCCCGAAACCTATTCTAAGCTACAGGTTTAAACTCTAAACCCTTGAATCGAAGCTTCCAAACTCCAAATCAACATCCGTGAACACTCACACGCCTAAGCCTAACACCGAGACCTCAAAAGAAACCCACGACACCCGATTCCATCCACATAAATTGCCGAAATAATGTTTTTAAGCTAAAAACCTAACTTGATTCAAACTCAGATCTACAACGATCTAACCGGTAAAAAGACTCCCGATTACTCATAGCATCTTTATAAAATATACAGGTTTATAATCCTACCTCAGTGAGTTAAAAACTTGACATCTCGATCTACGTCCAAAATTGAGCTTCGCTGGAATTGAAATCTGATGGGGTGGTTGCGTAGCCCACGACGCCAAAATCACGGATCCACTGTTGGATTGCTAAAAACCAAGTCCCAGGCCCCCGAGAACTTAGAGAGAAGGCAAAGAGAAAACAAAAAACTTACTGGATAAGTTTTGAAAAATATCTTTTGAAAATATCTAACTTCAGATATTTATAAGTCTCCAAAATATCTTTTTTTCAAAATTTTTGAGATTCGCGCCACAATGGCCAACAGCCCCTAGAACCTACCCCGCATGCATATCTAAGCCCAATCATTCATCAAAAAAAATAAAACACATGCTCGAAAGAAAACATGTAACGTGCGTCCGAAAATGCCGAAAAAAGAAAACGGGTCAGGGTCTCACAACTCTACTCCCTTAAAGGAATTTTGCCTCCGAAATTTAACTCAAGGTCAACAGAAGCAACCCGGTGATCAAAATCAACACAGGTACACGAGATGGTTAGCCAAACCATTCATAGGATATAGTCAAACAAGGTCAGGCATCCTAAACCATGGCCAACTATCTCAAAGACTCAGGATCTACAACACTCCCGACCTCACAACCTCACCAACCACTGCCTCACCACAGCACACCATCTATGGGATCCCTAACCAACCCCGAACAGATGCAATGATGAACTGGCCCAAAGCTTGCAAACTCAGAAAATACCTCTGCTCACTAAAGGCATATCAGCATGCTCCGGCACGACCGGTGCCCTCGAAGAACCACGACCTGTAAGAGAATATACTCTGGGCAACCCCACTCTGTCCTGTCTGCGAGAACTTGGCACTGTCGGCTGCCGCACCAATTGAACTGAAGCACCCCCACCTGTCGTCACTCGGGAAGTCTGAACTGCTGGGTGCTTTTGTCGGTCCCACACATACGAAACCTCTGGTGTTCCCACTGTACTCGGCGCACTCTCCCTCTGGAGACAGTTCCTGCGAATATATCCATGCTGGCCACATCCATAGAAAATGTGTTCCCTCCCCTGTGACTGACTCCATGAACCTTGGGACTGCCTCAGCTGCGGGCACTCTGGCACGCAATCCCTCGGCTACCTGCACTGATAGCAAATCAACTTCCTCTGCTCTGGCCTCCCAGATGAAGCCACTGATGGTGCTGGTGCTAAAAACTACTGTGGTAACCCAGATAGGTGAAAACTAGTGCCAGAAGACCTCTGCCTCTTATTGGAACGCTCACCTGTCTGCGCCTCCGTCCCACTCTGTGATGTCCTAGCCTCCCTGGAAGCCCGAATCTCAATCATGGTGTTCTCCACCCTCGCTGCTGCCTCTACCAGCTCGGTGAACAGCCGAAGTCCTAGCGCAACCACACGCTCTCTGATCGCCGGTCTCAGACCCTACTCAAACCTCATAAAATGTAGCTCGTCTGTGCTCACCAACTCAGGTTCAACCCAGGACAAGCACGTGAACCTGAACTCATACTGCATGACGTCCATCACCCCTTGGGTAAGAGTGTAGAACTCCTCATACAGATCTCTCCTCGAAGCTGGAAAGTATTTCTCCAGAAACACTCCTGTAAAAGCTGCCCAAGTAACTTCTACAATACTCTTGGAATATTTTCACCAAGCATGAGCAGCACCCCTCAACTGGAAGGTAGAAAAAGATACATGCAACTCATCCTCCACAATCGGCAGTGTGTCAAGGATCCGTGTCACCAACTCTAACCACTCCGTCACCACAATAGGATCTGGATCTCCAGCAAAAGTAGGCGGATCCATACGCCTAAACTCCCGCATCGCTACTGTAGCCCTCGCCTCAGGCACTCTCTCCTTAACAGCCTCACCTCTAGCAGTTTCAACCAATTGGCCGATGGAACCCACCAACGCTCGCACCAACTCTACCATGTAAACAGGTCCATAGGGAGCATTTGCATCCCCAGCATTAGGGATAGGAACATCCCCTTGGTCAACAGCATGGCCACGGCCTCGACCACGGCCTCGCCCTCGTCTCGCAGACATCGCGTCTATATGAAAAAGATAGAACGTGAGATGCCACACATAGCATGAATGAAAATGCTAAACACTTAGCATGCTATCACATAAGCACATAAGTTCATGCTAAACAACTCCACATACCGAGGAGAACCAACAAGAATGACTTGTCAATCTGGATAACCTACTCAGATTCCCTGCTAGATATCACGTCAGCTAAATGCGTTTCTAACTTGGCTCTCAAGATTTTTAATCCAAACGCCCAAAGGCAGGACTAATTAATCCCACGGTTCAATTTCCATGCTCACATATACACATCCTTCACATATCTAACATGCTGACACGATCATGTTATCAAAGCGTGTAAACACATGCAGTCGATCACACGCAATCAAACTCATACAGAATACACCCTCTTCCCACGGCTCATAGGTATTCAAACCTGGCTCTAATACCAATTTGTCACGTCCCAAACTCCGAGTCACGTGAAACACCCACAAACAACCAACCTGAGAATACATTCTCAAAGATAAATCATACATGCATTGTATATAAACGCCAAACGGCATACATAACAAGGCTCCAACGCCAAAAGCTTATACTACACGGTTCCAACACCGAAAAAATATGCTACAACATACATGTAACAAAACAACAAAAGGGAAGACTATAACTCTTCCACCTCTTCAGCACCTGCAGATCAACCTCTGTGATCGGTACCTGAAGAAAAGCAAATTCCACACCGTGAGCCAAGGCTCAACAGAAACTAGACAAGCATGCAATATAAACAAAGCATGCAAAGAAATCGAAGTGCAGTTTTAGACTCTCTTTCAAGCCTTAAAAACAGTTTCACATGCAAGGGAAAGCGAGGATACAAACCATCATTAGACTCACTCACAGGAGCCTTGAAAAATAGTTTGAAAACGGTGTTTAGATCGCGATACACACGACTCTTAAAAATAATTTGAAAACTGGTCTATCCATCCCATAATGCAATTCATGCAATCCATGTATTTTCTCAGACTTTTATCGATGGACCGTAGTCCTAACGAATACCTCTTTACGGACTTGCACCGAGGGACCGTAGCCCTATGAAACGCTTCTTTACGGGCTCTAACCGAAGGGTCGTAACCTTATCGTAATCTTCTCAGACTTTAACCGATGAGTCGTAACCTTAACGTAATCATCGTTAACCAGAGCTAACATAACCATCTATCTCATTTCATATACATATGCATAACCTAATAAGGAATTAAATGCGTAAAATCGCGTACTATCACTACGTATCACAAACTATGCCATATGCTACACACGCGACTCACATAAACCTACACCCATGCAACATGCACTACATGCATTCGCTCCTCAAATTTTACATCCATATGCCTATCAAACTCAGGGTCTTAAAGCATATATTATATTACACATAACGCCATCGAAAGCCATGTAAATCACATTACATAATCCATTCATGAATAAATTACAGTTATAACATGCATAAATCCGTTGTAAAAGCACATAACCATATATAACCACCAAGCCTAACCCAAAGACCAACTAAAAACCCAAAGCCTAACCTCACGATTCATAACCCAAGGCTCTTTCCCGAAGGGAACCATGGGTCCAAACACTCAACACATAACAATCACCCACATCTCAACAACTCATCATCCCCGAGGATGGCATCAACACGAACACACGAGGTTACCACACAACCCCCGAAACCACGACACAACCGACCGAAACTCAAAAGGAATCCACATGTATTTAAATCAAGTAATTCTCATAAATTAATCAATTGAATACCATAGGACACCAATCGAAAACCAAAACCCAACCATTGAACCACCAACACACACCTCAGCACTTCAGTCGATTGAACCCAACCCCCAGTCGACTGAACAACACACTGGAAACCACCAAAATACCTCACACACAGTTCAGTCGACTGAACCCATATGTTCGGTCAATCGAACCCCAAAACCAAGATCCAGTCGACTGAACCCACAGGTTTGGTCGACTGAACTCACCCAGAAATCTATTTCGAACTACGGGTTCAACCTCTAAACCCCTGAATCGAAGCTTTTAAACTCCAAATCAACATCCGTGAACACCCACACGCCTAGGCCTAACACCGAGACCTTAAAAGAAACCCCCGACACCCGATTCCATCCACAGAAATCGTCGAAGTAAGGTTTTTAACCCAAAAACCTAACTTGATTCAAACTCAGATCTACAACGATCTAACCGGGAAAAGACACCCGATTACTCATAGCATCTTTATAAAATATACAGGTCTAAAATTCTACCTCGGTGGAATAAAAATATAACGTCTCGATCTACGTGCAAAATTGAGCTTCACCGGAATTGAAATCTGATCGAGTGGTTGCGTAGCCCACGATGCCAAAACCACGGATCTGCTGTTGGATCGCTAAAAATCGAGCCCCGGGCCCCTGAGAACTTAGAGAGAAGGCATAGAGAAAATGAAAAACTTACTAGAAAACTTTTGAAAAATATCTTTTGAAAATATTTAACTCTAAATATTTATAGGTCTCCAAAATATCTTTTTTTAAAATTTTTTTAGATTTGCGCCACAACGGCCCACGGCGTAGGGAACCTACCCGCATGCATATCTAAGCCCAATCAAGCATCAAAAATAGTAAAAATATGTTCGGAATAAAACATGTAACGCGCGTCCGAAAACGCCAAAAAAAAAACGGGTCATGGTCTCATACAAACCCAGGAGAAAGAATGGGAATATTTCCAACCCCAAGATTAAGAGAAGATGCAGTGACATAGAGAAGGACGGCTAGAAGGGATAAGAACGAGAAAAGGGATCAAGACTCCCAAAACCCAAAAAATGAACTACTTGAATACCTAGAAAGAGAAGAAAAAGAAGAATGTAAAAAGAAATAAATGAAACTTACAAAGGTTGGACGAAACCAACGACGACGAATGACATAGATTATGGCTCATGGTGGCAACAGGGCTTGTCAGGAGCGTTTCGCAGTGACAATGGTGGTCGCCGATGGTGGCAAGATAGAAGGATATCAAGAATTCTTAGGGGTGCAGAGAAATTTGAGAGGGTTCAAGAATTTCATAAGAAAGAAAATAAGGGGCTGAGGTAACCCTCTTATTGGTGATGGGATTCTCCAAAACCCAGGCACCAATAGTCACCTCGGGCAGATGAAAAGATGCTTGCCCGACATCGAGAAAACGCGAGGCGCCCCTGTATGAACCAATCTCGCTTTGACAAGTGGTAAGATGGAGGCGACATTTAAAAAATAGGCAACATAATAAATGGGGTAGGAAAGAGGGCCAAAGTAAGGGTGATAGAGCGAGTCCGCTCCCCTTTATACCGAGCAAGAGGAGAGCTTAGGGGCAAATGAAGGGGTGCGGGTCTAATTCATGCTGACCTAGTGGGCCCCAATAGGGCCCAAGGCAAGGGCCCAAAAAGGTGGTGATGAACCGGCACACTTGGGGCGGCCTTAGGCCCGATTTGACCATGCCTAGTGGGATATGTGGGTTTGAACCCAGAGATCGCATTTAATACAATGTGAACTAGATCGTACAATATTAAATGCGATATGATCGATGTCATACATTATTTAATGTGATTGGATTGTGGGATTTCCACCATCAAGTGTGATATTACCGAGGAGGCAGCATTTATGCTAGGAGCTCGTCCCAAAGTATGGACCGTGGTGCGAGTATTGATAATGATGTGACCGAATTTGGTCTACTATCGCCGCTAATGCAGCCAGTGGTAGCAAATTTATTTTGCAAGGAGACGTGTCAAGCAAGAATCATCATAAAGAACATAAAAAGAGTCGTGAGAACTCTCCCAAACCTAAAAGTATGGACAACCCATTTTTACTAGCAAAAATCGTGTCAAATTATTCTTTATTATTTTTACTCACTAAAAACAGTTTTAACTTTGCCATCAAAGTGGCTTTCAGCGAGTAGCGGTCGGCCAGTTCACGTTTGTTCATCTTTGCAGTTTCTATTTTATTAGCGGGTTCATTCAGACTGGATTTAATTCATCGAACAAATTGAATTTACGAGTCACTCCTATACAACATACCAAATAAGAAAGGATCAGTAATACCATATAATATTACCTACTCTCTGACCACATATTTTTTTGGTAGAACTCAAATAATTCCCAATTATTACTGGTAGAACTCATTAATTACCCAATAATCTCACAACACCATATAATATTGCCTGAATAGTGCCCTCTAACTAGTAATATAGCAAAAATTATCATCACGTAACTATTAATACATTAAAATAAAAGTATAAAAGTACAAAAGTACTTTAAAATAGAAAATTTAGTGCTGTTCTGGTTTTGATACTATAATGGGCATGAAGTCCATTGTCGTTTTCAATAGGTGGGTGACAGTGACATGGCGAACGATTAGAGGGGCACCAAATCTGGGGAAAGCGATTTTTATATAGATTTTTTGTTTTTAATAATTTTTTTTAACGTTAGTTTCAATGGTGATACCAGGGCCAGTATGAGTTTTTAGTTATTTATGAAAATTTAAAAAATGAGTCCCTCATAAATTTTTATGGATAGATTTTTAAAAAGTTAAATTAATTTTAAGATTTTTTTTATATAAATTTAACAAAATTTTTATTAAGATGTTATTCTTGTATCTTTTAGTTTTTTTATTTGATTTCTCATAAAAAAAAATGCAAAAATTGAACATCGTTGATAGCATATATTTTTTGAGTACTTAATATCCTCTGTTTGAGGTTAGTTTTCTTTAAAATTGTTATTTGGTCAAAAAAGAAGAGAAATTTTTTGAATTTTTTATAACCAAATAATTATTTTATATTTGAAGAGAAGAAAAAGATTACAAGTCATAGATTTTTTTAAATAACTAAATAATTTAAAGTTATAAATATAAAAAAATAAAATAATTTTATCACATATCACTTAAGATTTTTTCTCCTCACATTTCATTCAATAATATTTTACAAATAATTCATAAATTTGGAAAAAAAAATAATATAATATTTTTAAATAATTTAACACATTTACCAAGTTTTTCATTTTTCTCAATATTTTTTTTTGAAAGACTAATTTTAATTTGGGTTATCTACTAATAAACTTATTTTATTTTGAGTTCGATATTTAAAGGACTAACTTAAATAGATTTTGATAAATTTAAAGTTAAAATAATTATGGGCTTTTTATTTGATTGAGGCTAATTATGTTTAAAAAAATATTTTTAAACATAGTATAAAAATTTTATTTAGATTGAAGTTTTATTTTTTAAACAAAACTTAGAGCCCCAAACGGCGGCCTTGTCAGCCTATTCTCATGGCCAACCTGGAATGATACTTTAAAAATTTTCTCGTCATGAGAAATTAAGAAAATAAAAAAAATTTGACAAAATATTACAAAGTGTAGATAAGACGAAAAATGTCATTTTAAAGTTTTTGTATGAATTTTTTTTTTGGTAATTTTTTTAAAATTTATCTGAATTATATTTTTAAATTTATTTTATTATGACAAATCGAAAAAATAAAAAAACATAAACTAAGAATTTATCCCAAACATAAAGAACTTGATATATATCCATGCATTAATTGCGCATCTTTCAATAGATTATGATTATCTAAGTTCATACAGATTTGTTAATATATATATATATATATATATATATATATATATAGATGTTTGTGTCATTGTCACCTGTTTAGTGTTTACAAAACAAATGTCTATGTTCTCAAGGTGAGATCTATAAACAAGCTATAGAAACTTCCTTGGAATGAGTTTTTTAATTTATATATTTTTTTTTCAAATAATGCCCTTTAAAAATCCCAATAAATGGTTGGAGAACTGGCACCATTTCTTCAGCCAGTAGTTTTGAATAGTTCTAAAGATTCTGTGTTGGGGTGTGGGAGTAGAGCTCTCTGGTCTCTTGTCCTGTGCATTGATGATAGTTTTTTCTCCACAAATGAATGTTTTCTTGGTGCCATTATATATATATATATATATATATATTATTGTTAAAAGAGAATACTTATTTGGGTTAATTAATTATTGGTTC